>JAQGAO010002883.1:0-18397 GCA_034697705.1 Ommatoiulus sabulosus
AGTGGTATTGCAGACTCATACCACCAGGCGATACTGGTTTTTAAGTTAATGAAATAAGTGTCAGCGTGCTCTTACCCATACCCATGTTTCCCAGTAAGGTAACTTACTCACGTAAGCTATAACTACCATAATGACGCACGATTTCAAATGTCGATGAGTGCATGAGGCATGCAGCATAAATAGCACGTCTGAAAGGGGCCTTTCAAAAAAATCGTCCACAAAATTTGCCCAAAACTGGACTCCCTCTTCCCCTTACCCCCTGTCCGCATTGTGTCCATTTAATCAGGACCCCACCCTCCCCCATTCGGGCGTCCGACGCTTCAAAATAATTGTATTCGGAAAATTTTGAAGATTATGCAAATTTGTACTCGGAAAACGTAAATTTTGTACTAAGAAAAGGTTGATAATTTTGTCAATTTATCCTCAGAATCTGTTGGAAATTTTGCAAGGTTGTCCTCGGAAACTGTTAAATATTTGTACTTGGAAAATCGTGGAAAATGCTGCAAATTTGTCCTCGAGAAAACGTGGAAAAATTTGTAAAGATGACCTCAGAAAAGATTGAAAATTTTGCAAGTTTATGCTCGGGAAAATTTGAAAGTTTGCAAATGGACACTGAGCTTTTAAGTTCTCTGACTTTTCCAGGTTTTCCAGGAGTGGAGGTACCCTGTTTACTGACCCCACCTTTGCGATATTGCAATCAATTTCCCTTTTACTTTGGGAACGGATTTTATTTGGCATTTTTTCTATCAAGGAAAGATGGGTTTGAATTCCGAAAAAAAGTTTGTTCACCATTAATGTACATGTAGATTCTCGAGTTCTTCAAATGATTTTAAAATGAAATTTCCAAATACAACTACATGCACTTTGCTACACCCAGACATGCTTAAATGAATCCTGAAAAAAGTTGTTACGATCAGAGAAGAATATTTACTCTAAAAACAATTTCATTTGTATATATACTGTATATCAATTAAAATTTTTAGAAGAGTTAATTATCGAGCACATTTAATATGGCTTTGATTGTCTTGGTTTCTTCCAATTTTTTTTGTCGGGCAAAGGTATACCTGAAAATGTCGCGCATCTTTATGGTAAAGTGGCTTATGCGCAATATATATACTGTAAATCCAAGAAACGCCATCTCCCCACATCCTCATTCATCTCTTTTTTCTTCTTTCTCTTGTATTTTTTTCATCTCGAACCAAGTTATACTTTAGCCTTCTTCACAATAACTCCAGGTTTTGTGACGATAAGAAAAAGATAGCAAGTGGCGAATCTTATTTTTCGAACCCTGAAAAAAATCCCTTTTGGATGAAAACTTGGCGAGCATTTTGTGCTTAGAGAGAAACGAAAGAAAGGAAGATTGCTCTGAAGGAGATTAGGAATATTAGAATAGACAAGGCAGAATGACAAAATAGGAATGACAAAAATAGGAGAGGAAAAGTATACCATCGGCCAGTGTGACTCGGCAGCTATTTTTCAGCGAGCATAAACAAGTAGATGCGCATAAAAGTGTTGCGGAAGACGTACTATAGAGCGCCTTAAAATCTTAAACTCGGTTTTATTTTATCCTATGTTTTCGTGCTTATATTTCCCTAAACTTTGGAGATATTATGTCGGAATATATCTTGCCGCCACGAATATACGAGATAATGCAGTTGGCGACCCATTTTTCATATTCCTCTCGCAAAATAACGCCGCTACATATCCATGATATCCTGATGCCACAAGTGATATAAACTTTACAATTGAATACAGCAGTTTGAAAGTTGCCTTATAACATGTAAGAAGATGCCTCACACAACGCATCTTTTTGCAATATATGCTTTAATCTGGGAAATGATAAAGCCGGGGGAAAATTGACAACCAAAAACAATTTTTGTTCCTTTGTTGAAATTTATCCGACTGAAAAAATATCTGAAATATCGTGTAGGCCTACAGTATATAAGCATATGCTTTAGACAATTAATATTGCGTTTAATTCAATTTTGACTTGTTCAGAAATTATGCAGTATTTACATGTAGGTTCATAATTTTAAGAACACGTGAGCTATAATAATAACAGGATTGAAGTAACATGAAGTTTAATTGATGCAAATGTTACTTTAGAACTTTTAGAAATTTTAAACATTTTCTTCAGTCCCAGGAGCTGCTCAAATTTGAACTTGTCTGAAGTTTAACATTTTCCTTAATTATGGGTTGGAGACTCCTGAAATAATTTTTTTCGTTTATTTAACTTTAACTGTGTACTTTAAAGACTCCCGCGATACCTAATAAAGTCGATCAATTCAACCATTACAGACTTTGTTTTTTAGAAACCCATCATAATAAATGCAACAGTTTAATCCATTATTGACTAAACTATTCCACATGTAAAAAAATAAATCCAGCAATTCTAATTGGCTACCATAGAACAGTACAGACCAGGGATCAACAAAATTGCATACAGTATAGGGTGTTTCTGTTACAGGGGAGAAATGAGATCTTTGAAAGAAGATCCAATTGGGAAGTGGAACAGCAAATGCAACTTAGCCTGAACTTTTTTTTTCTGTTTTCTTCCTTACTGTTCGTCCATCGTGAGCAGAAAGTATTTCAATGCCTTATCTTCTGATGGGCTTTTCTGCGTCGGGGACTTTGCCTTTGCTAGATAAAAGGCGAGTGGATGACACAAAACAACTGCTTAGCATTCCACGCATTGGTTTCTATTGCTTTTGTTTTGCTTTGCTTAGTGCCTCGGAAAGCAGAAATGCAACGAAATTATACGGAACGTCATTCGGAATACTGAGATGTATATGGGTGTTCTTTCGATTTTACGGATACTATAGATGCATTATTACAGTTTAAGGACGGAACTTATTCCGCACCATTATCTCTCGGTTAAGAACAAAAATGAACAAACATGAATCCAATGAAGGTCTCCTTCATTTCGTGTCGCTGGAGCAAAAATTTCTAAACGTCCGACAGTACTGGACATAGAAAATAAATCATTTTTCTCGTATGCTAAATGTGCGTGAAATTTGATTAAAGTGAAAGCTTGTATATGTCCAGGGAAAGTTATCCGGAAAAGCTTGAATGTGTTCTAAAGATCCGAAGGCAAATTGTTGCCATTAGGTCGGCGATGTTTGCGGTAATTGTAGTAGATAGTATACAACGACACTTTTTTACATACGCGAGCCATAAAAACCTCAGTTAATGGTTCGCAAAGCGCCATAGTCATGAGTAATTGTGCTTCCTCAGCATTTTAATATTTCCTGTTCCTGTATAGCGGCGAATTATTTCACTTGATGAGTCTCATTTTGCTTCGTCTCTGTTGCGAAAGAGATGACATTCGTAATAATAATAATAACAATAATAACAACAACTACAGCGGTTGCCTAATTTGCATTCTCGGCCCACCCATAATTTCCTTTGCCATGGTGGGGGTAGTTTTCCTCACGGTGCCAAATAACCTAAAAAGCACGCGAATTTGAATACCCTGCATTGTAGAGCTGCATGACATTGACAATAAATTGGACATGAAATCAGATAGTTCACTAAAGCTGAACTAATGCGCATAAATTAACTTGTTGGAAAACTGGATTTTTTTAAATGGAACTGCGGGCCGTTGTACAATGAGAACGTGATATGGCGTGATCAGCGCCTTGCCAATCATAGAATGCAATTTGGGACATAGACATGCCATTATTGTCCCATCTGACACGTTTTGCGTGTAATGTAGGCGACATAAAACTTTAGACCCGAATAGGTTATTTATACGAAACGAGATAATTAGGAAATTTGTCAAAATAAAATGTAAATGTCAGCTGTAAAATGTACATTGTGTTATTTAAGGATAGTCAAACTCTAAGCATACCATTCATCCCACTTAATTGTAAATACAAATCTGAGTAAAGTAAATTCTAATTTAAAAGCTGGATCGCGGATTCCTGACACCTGCGATTGGATCATTAAAATCTCTGTAATTATCTCTGTAAATGGATATTTCTGTAATGGATTTGCTTATAGTTTTATTAAAAGCGTTAGTTTGTTATTTATAATGAATAATAAAGAGTTCCGAAATGTTTTCTATATTTATCAACATTTTACACTTCATGGCATAATGTTTTGTTAATTATATGTTTTGAGAAAATCATCTTATGAAATGAATTATCCCTTTTATCATATTTGCATACGCATACATGTACATATATCACCAATTTGTGAAAACAAGCTACGCATTTGTTTATTAATACATGTATCGGCCATGTATCTCCCTTAAAATTTTAATTGGATTAGCTCTATACTCGTTGAGCAATTTAAGACTTTGAAAAAAATCTGTTTTTGGTGTAGAAAATATGGATACATGTGCTGTATATGTTATAAATGCACCGCACTGTATTGCCGGGGTTGAATGTGCTCGATCAGAATTCCAACGAAACATTTACTGTAATGAGCATTTTTTGAATTGTATATTCATCCAATTTTTTTCCTCCTTACGTATATTCCATCTAAATGTCTTCTTGAGAAACAAAAAGTCATTCATTGCTAATGGATATCACTATATAAACAACATACGGTATACATCGCGAACGAAGACTCACGCGTATACAACTTGAAAATTTCGCTGGGGAATTTCGTATTGTACGCTTTCTCGAGCATTGCTCTCGCTCAAAAATCCGGTTTAAAGCCTGTCGTAGTTAGGAAAAGTTGAAGAAACCTCGCCGAGGAAGTTTGCATCCATTAACATTTTGCAATGTGCTATGCGTTGATTCTTGTTATGGGCACGTAGGCCTAGCCTTTAACCGCTCCATTTCGTTTTATTCGGCGTGATGCGTGCGTACGTGCGACGAATCTCAAAGATTTGCCTTCACGGATGTTTCACATCAGCTAGCTGATTTAATCAGTTGCCTTTTGCTAATTTTTAAACGCACAAAGGGAACCACCATTGTTGGCTCGCATTTGTTACACTGTGCATAATTTGCTCTACGAGACCATCAGCTACTTTTACGCGCGTACAGGGTGACCCGGATCATCTCGATTATGTATGGATGTCACACGGACTCGTGTACGTGATCGAAATATCGCATGATGGGATCCACCCGCTAGGGGCAAACGGATTGGGGGATCCATTTTGCTTCGTGAATCACCTTCATTAAACTAAGTGTACGAAATCCCCCGATGTTTATCTATAAATATTTCATAGTACAAAATCCGGTTGGCATAAAACTGATAACAAGTCGACCCTGTAAAATATACAAGTAGTAGCGTATACATTTTTTTCTCCTAAAATCACGTCATTTTTAGGGTAAATAAAGGCGTCCCTTTGATCATTTTTGTAGCAGGAAGAACTCAACTGATATTATATAAGAGTGAGCTCGCGTCGATTTCTGAAAATCGTTAAAAAAAGGTCATTAGAAGATTACCGACTCACTATTTATGCATAAATAACTCCATATAATCGCAGAACTGCATGGTAATTGTTTCGAAAGTATTTTGTTAAATGTAACTTTGTAAATAATATGCAAGATTTGTTGTAAATGATATTTATTGCCTTTATATTGATAAATCTATATATATAAGAAGAGCTGTATGTGAATCATCATTGGACGGCCTTGTTCCGCCACAAATTTTGATCCACTCACCCGATTGCTCCGAAAATTTCCAGGAAAACTTTAATTACCACAACCGAGAATTAAACTAGGGTTGTTGATCCCGAAAACATCACCCCTTCTCCATGATCGCACATTTTACGCACAAATACCCCCAATCTGACTCCCAATATGGCCGCGGTTCAATAGCCCACCCATAATGCACCGCAATAAAAAACTGCGGTCATGTTCACAAATACCTATATGGCCGCTTCGAAGGTAATGGTTTCACGCGTGCGTCTCGACTATTTTCAAAGTCTTAATAGGGGAGTTTTTTTTAATTACAACCTGGGCAAAGCCGGGTTTCCCCCCAAGTATACCTATAAATTAATGCTCGTATCCAACATATATACGTTTTAAAATTGTATCTGCTATAAATATATTTTCCAGTGCACACCCAACGTCCGTTTCATGTTGTTCTCTAGAAAGCAAACTTTCTTTTCCCAAATTTCGCTCGTAATGTTCCGAAATGTGATTGAGGAAGCATTAATTAAGTTTGGTTTGGCAGGGCCGTCCTCCGCAACGTATTTTGCTGAGATTTTAATAACGAGCGTTGTAGGAATAGGGGTTTGTGCTGAGCCGAGTAGTAATAATGGTCGGCTTCTTCACACAGATTTTTTAATCAAGATCAAAAGAGGGAAGGATGCGCCATTTATTGTGAGCTTTTATAGGCTTATTATTATGCAACAACGGCGTGGCATTTGTGGGCGATGACGACGAACGGGGGTCTTTTGTTGAACAAATAGGAATTGTTTTGGGTAATTAAGGAAATAATAACTGAGGCAAAAATCGATGGCGAATTTTTCCTCTGACTTATCGCGCACATAAGCGCCGAAGCTAGCACGGATTGCTCACCTTCGGGGAGCCATTTTAATTAAATTTGCATTTTCCCAAAATTTCACTCTATGAACTAGATGAATAATTAAGATAATCCTCGGAGGCTGACTGATAAGTTTGTTGCCCCCTACTCGCTACATACTGTCTCTACGGAAAGCTTAAGGTGCCGAACCTATCGAGAAAAACATTCCGGAAAAACGACAGGAAATTAGCCATAAATACCTTTGGATATCCAGGAGCGTCTAACTAGGCAGTCGGTATCGCCATTTTTTATGAGTTCTTCAGAAAATTTATCTTCATCTAATTTAAACCCAGATTTTTACTTTTGCGAGTGCATTTCAATGGAATGGCAATGCGGTTATAAAAATATCTGAATGCGAGATATTTCCAAATTGTCTCCATAAATTTATCTTGGATTAAAGTGAAACGAAAGATGAATATCGTTGCGAGCTTCTGATATAGTGAAATTTGTGTATTAGTTGAATATTTCGTCAACCTCTGTTTATAATTCATTTTACGGTGCAGATATTGCAGCTATTTTTTTCGTGTGATTTCGCTGTATGGCGTGTTCGTGCGATTCGTTATTTTTCCACGATAAAAGATAAAGAATTTAATACAGTAGTTGCGCTCGATTTTATTATCTCCGATTCGGACATAAAAACTTTATTTTACATAAGTGTCTACTTGTACGATTTAATTTGCGAAGCACTCACTCATGTAGCGTGCGATGCATTCCCCTAAATGCAAATCGGTTAGTGAAACACGCAGATTTCGAGTATTTGTTTAGAAAGATAAGCGAGCAGCAACAATTATGCATAATGGAGAAATTAGGTGTTCAGCTTTAAGTGACTTGTTTTGATGCGCAATCGTATTCGGCCTGTTAATGACGCCACTATTTAGCAGCATCTTGCCTGAGTTTTCACTAGATAATACATTTCAATCAAGACAATTTTATTATACAATACATTATGCGTGGTATTATCAGAATTACGTTATAGTAGTGAAAATAATGAGTCACATGCACATTGCAGTTGTTCTGAACTGGTCTTGTCCGAAATTTGTGTATATTTTAAGAAGATTCGCAAGGTGAAAATCCATCAAAATTTGTTTAATAAACTTTACACGACGTTTACGACAATATATTCCATGTGAAACTATTTAAATGTGTATTCGTCGTATTCATGTAAAATGCAACGATTAAAATGCCCAGTATTTTCCAACATTCAGATCAAAATTCACATATTTTTTATAAGAGACTAGCTGGAAGCCCAGCTTTGCCCAGTCTGTATTTGCCGACAGCGATGCCAACTCCGTGCCCGTATCGCTGTCCAAACTTATTGTGAATTTCCATGATGACCGCAGCGACCCATGCCACTTCAGCAAAGGCGCTTCATGGAAAAACTTTTCGCCCACTAAGCCACCCATATACAGGTACATGCACATACACTGTACTTATCTTCGAAGTCAAGTTTTTTTCAAAATCGACGAGTGCGCAATTAAACATTAAAACAATTGTAATTTTTGGGTGGAGGCTTTTCGATGACAATCCACGAATAAGAATTCCGGTGTTCAGAGGGTAAAGTTGATTTACTTTTGATTTGTGAGACGGACTTTGGGGTTTCCACGCGATGGGCATTTGACACCATTTATCCTTACAAAAGCTCATCGCTCTACAGCTCTGTTGTCGTCCCGTTATTGACGCGGCCAGGTAAAAAAACAGTTCAATTAATTGGCTCCTGTTAAAAACATCAGCACACCTCGAATGTAATACAGTTTATTGCGGTGGATGTTGCGCCGATGGAAAGAAACTTCGGATGCAACAATTCGTGTTTTTCTATCTTGTGTACAATGACTTTGATAAGAGATTGCCAGAGCCTTGATTGAAGTGTTCAACCGATATCTAACTAGCCACAGTTTGTCCCCGAGGCATTGCTCTGCTTAATACAATAATAGCGTGCTGATCGTGTTATTACAAATGAGCGATGATGGCACCTCTTCTCCGGAGATGATTCGAGCAACTGTCACCAGGTGCGCTGACAAACTGTTCATTTATCAAATCCAATCTCAGCAGTCATCATTCCAATAAAACCGTAAAAGATATATTGGAGAGAAAAAAGCAAATAGGGGTACACCTAGTTGTTAGCTGCTATACTGTAGCCTATAGCTATTATTGCGCCACAGATGCGAAGTAATAAATGTGCGCAATTAATAACGATAGAATCTTGTGTACTGCACATTTTGTATTCCTTATTAATTTTTCATGTTCTGTTTCATTTTCAGATTGGCCCCACTTAATTGCGACTATAATATTCACTATCACCGCTATGCTTTGCAAAGAACAAGGGCTAACGGTTATCGGGGTGTGCATTGTTTACGAAATCTGCATTATTCAAAAGGTAAGGAGAGACATCCGATTTATAACTTCTGGGGTTATTAGTGCGCCGCGTTTGAAATGATTTGCATAAACGTAGAAAAAAAAGTAACTCATTTACATAAACTAACAAAATCACTCAGCTTGTTCACTCTTATCTTTTTTATGCCAGTTTGACACTTTTTATTTTCTCTTCACACGCCTTTCTAGTATTAGTACTTCAATCTTTAGCGTTATATGTTTGATATGGTTACTTCGTAAGTGGATTGACGATGTTTGGCGATAGAGGAATTTTTTTTATAAGCTTTTATCGAATTTAAAAAGCGAGCATCTCTCTCTCTCTCTAACTTCACTTTGTGGGTGCCGAACTGCGAGCGAATATCTAAAAAAGGGCTCGAAAAGTTGACGGGCAGATTAATTGCTTTTTCTGTAAGTGAAAACCTTTAGTAATCGATCAAAGACAACGAACTCCCGTTAAGTTGTTATATGTGGCCGTTGAGGTCTATACGTTTGCTCCGCTTCTCGTGCTCCATACTTATTATTACTATTGCAGGGAATAGGGTGTTTTTCGAAGCTTGTATACAATCATAGTATGTTTTTTTTAGGAATGCCACACTATATCTGTTATTGAACATACTGTAACTACGTAACTAAGGACCAGATTATAGATGAGGATGCTAATGTATTCAAAAAATGCAATACATAATTGAATAATTCACCATAGAACCCTCGAGAACTTCGTTTTTTGATAGTGCTTATCAAATTATCATTTACCATTTTATAGCTAGATTTAACAATTCGAATTTCCTTATACATGTGTACTTTATGATTTAAAACGTTTTCTTAAAATTAAAACCAATAATATTCGTATGAGAGATAGAATATCGGTAAACATCTGAAAAAAATTAATCATCGACGTGTTTATTGATCATGTGCATTTTCTTATGAAATATTAATATTTCAAACAAAGCAGTTTGGAAGAATCGATTAGATTAATGAATTGTGATCATTTTCTTTTATTTTAAATTTCCTCTTTATTTCATTGAAATGACGTAGCAAAAATTAACTTTTACCAGATGTTATTTATTAGTAAAATGAAAAATTCAAGGTATAAATTATAATGAAAAGCAAAGAAATTTATTACAGTATATTATTTCATAATTTGGTACCGATTTGGCGAGACGTTTTATCGTTGATCATTTCTCATAATATTACCCTCGCAAGTGTTGCTCTTTAATTTTTTTTTATTGTGTGAACGATTTCAAATATCTTATTTTTACAATAAAACATGGGTTCGTTGTATAATTTAACGGGTTTTGAGGCGATAGATCCACTTTTCTTTTGAAGAATGAGAAACCGCAGGGAGTTTAGCCTAACCAGGAACATTCTGAATTGGGTCTGCTAGGTCAAGACATCGCAGTGACCTAATACATTTTCGCTGGATTGCTAATATAACTTTGAGAAGATTTCATATTCTATACAGAAAAAGTATAATCCAATAAAAATGAAGATTTCATTTTGGCTGCTTTGACAGCGGTGATTGTTGCTCATTGTCAGATATCCGAGGAAGGGAAAAAACCTTTCAAAAGAAAAGCATTTCCATTAGAATTTTATCTTCAAAAATTCACTTATGGCTAGACCTTTCTCCCTGCTGTTTGCGCTATATCGATCTAGCAGATATATATTTTCTGCAAAAATCAAGGTTTGAATAATACAGTGAATTGCGAGTTTGCGGCGGATGTATATCGAATTTTGATCTGCTTTTTGTGGTGGCTAGCGCTGAAATATGGGGATGGAAAACCCGTGTCCTATTGCAAAATACTGCTGATATTTGAGAATTTTTATGGTGTACTTTACGCAACGCGTACGCAACTGTAGAGAGAGAGAGGTTTGCGCGAGAAACGAGAGTTTCGTTTCGGACCAATCAAAATAGTGCGAGCTGTGTATTATAATATATGTGGCTCCGTAGATTTATGAATGGACCAGGCGTTGCCAAAATTCTGATGCCAAGCATTTTTGACAGATGCTCGGTTTCTAGAATTTCAATATTTCTGGCTGTCCAAAATTTTTTGTCATCGATTTTTTATATCGTCTTTTGCCATCTCTTGTCTTGTCAGCTCTATTTGTTGAATTTAAACCAGACGGCCGTTTAGTTTCAGCAAAAATTCGGGTGGATTCTCAATGGCACAAAAATGTTAGACACTACAAATTAAAAAAAACTGTAAAAAGCGCCTGATGAACTTTGTACGAAATTTGGGTAGGTTAATTGTCATACGTTTAATGAATGTTTCGACTTCATCTAACATCAAAAATACATATACTGCGAGTGGCTGCAGAGATTTTCTCTTTAAAATGCACCAGTTCATAAACGAGTCGCGTTCTAAATATATCGCTCATATGCACATATTTAGTTCGTTCGAATATACTCAATGGAGAGCGTAATTATTAGGAGATAAGAATTCCTTCCAAATATTTCATTGAAATGTAGAAATACGGTTTCGGGTTTAAAAGAATTTCGTACAAAAGTGTAAACTGCGTTGATATATACGCTCTGCGTTTGGGAAAGGTTGGGTGGGGGCTCAGTCGAATAAATTTCCAGTTTGATATAATCTTGAAGCACGCAAAATCTAATTCGTGTACCCCTGTAATGCGGGTATTAATTTAGGATTTGTGTACACAGTTTTACGGTGCCTCTGGGCGTATATGAAAAATATATCGGCTCGGAAAGATTGCCGGCTAGATTAAATAACTCCCTTGAATTAATTCGTTATGCTCGCGATGCAAATTGCTTTTATCATATTTTGCGAAGCGATGTTAAACCTAAACTGCAATTTCATAAAATAGCAACGCGCCTAATATGCTCTATAAAATGGGTCTGTGCGGCCCGGACTATTTCTCGAGGCCAAAATACATCACCAGCTAACTCTGGATACATGGAGGTTTGATCGTGGAGACAAGGGCGATGAAATATAACGAGTTCTCGCAATATTTTTCAGTGCTTCTAGTGATACCTGCAATGACGCCACAAGCACTTCCGGTACGGTAGGCGTTTTCGCCAATGCCTGTATACAGTATGGGGTCATTCAAAAAGGACGTCGGCAAAATTTACCCAAAATTGGACTCCAGTCTACCCCCTGTTCGGTCAGTCAGGACCATCCCCCCTCCCCCCATTCGGACGTCCAGAACTTTAAAAAAAACCTGTAGTCTATTCGGAAAATGTTGAAAGTTTTGCAAATTTGTACTTGGAAAACGTAAATTTTGTACTCTGAAAAGGTTGAGAATTTTGCCAGCTTGTCCTCAGAATCTGTTGGAAATTTAGCAAATTTCTCCTCGAAACCTGTTCAAAATTTTACAAATCTGTACTCGAAAACAGTTTATAATGTTGAGAATTTGTACTTGGGGAAACGTGGAAAGTGTTACAAATTTGTTCTCGGAAAAACGTGGACAACTTTGTAAGGATGTTCTCGGAAAGCTTGAAAACTTTGCAAGTTTATGCTTGAGAAAAATGAAAATTTTGATAAGTTTGTTTGAGAAAAATGAAAATTTTGGAAATTTTTACTGAGAAAATTTGAAAGTTTGCAAATGGACCCTGAGCTTTTAAGTTTTTTGACTTTTCCAAAACTGGGGGTACTTTGTGCTCAATTTCCATTTTAATTTGGGAACTGATTTTATTTGGCATTTTTTTTTAAGTGGACGTCCGAGTTGGTCATAACCCCCTCCCTCCCCTTGTCCACATTGTGTCCATGACTCAACCTATTACCCCTATACTCCCTACACGAAGGACGTCCTCTTTAAATGGCTCCTATGCACTCTAAGAAATAATGGTGAAATTGAGTGTTTTGTAACACCCAAAGGTATTTGCTAGTCTCTTTTGAGGTATTTTGAGATATATTGAGGTGTTTAAAAATATTTTGGTATTTACAAACACCTAATGGTATTTCTAAACTCCTAAAAAGGTGTTTGAACAAAAGCGAGTCGAGATAGAGTGGTAGCGTGAGGTAGCCAAGAATGGTAGGTTGCAGGATCGAATCCCAGTAAGTTTCAAGAATAAATTTGGAAATAAAACTATATACGGCACGTGATTACTATGTATGTTTCCATTTACATATACGCTAGTAGGTACACATCAAGGAAACCTTGGTGACGTAACTGGAATCGGCAAATTTTTGAGAGAAAAAAAAAACATCTTTTATAGTATTCTGGAACACCTCTTATGGTATTATGGATGAGGTATTCCATAAAACCCTATCTCAGATGTTTTCCATAACACCAAAATAGGTGGAGTATTTGTGACAAGCAAAACACCTTTTTTGGTATACTGAAGTACCTTTTTTTCTCAGAGTGTATAGTGTACATGTATACAGTATATGAATAGGAAGGTGCTGCCAAGTTGCAATATACTGTATATTCCAAGTTGCAATATACCGGGTCTTTCATTTATCATTATTTGTCCAATATCTTTTAAAAAAACAGTAAATCGGAAAAGTTCAAATACTTTTAGAAATAGGGGGTACTCAGAAGTTTAAGAAGATCTCATTAAGAAGATAAGTAGATAACTCGCTTTAATGCGATTGGTATTGCAAACTCATTTTCAGTCCCCATCCAAAGGCAGGGTCGACGAATAATGTTAATTTCTTCGTTTGAGACGAATTCCGCGATAAAAGTTGCAGCACCTTCCTATTCATATACTATACAAGTACAGTAATACTTGGTGTAGAATTTTATCCAAACTTCTTTGACACTTTATAGTTCTTATTGCCCGACTTCTGATAATATGAACTAACGTTTAAGCGAAGAAATTTTGACATCCCTTGAGATTCGTCTTAACGAGGTTCGACAAAACTGTTTAGCTGTTTGGCTTATTTTTAAGCTAAAACTGGGTGTCGATTTTGCACACGTGGCTTTATGACTGTCAAAAGTTCGATTCGCAAAGCTTCTGTCTGAATCTCAATGTAATTGTTATTTTCAAATGTACGCTGACTTTGAAAAATGTCTTTCCTGGGTAATTTTGAATTACACAAGCTGCACAGCCTGCACTTGAATGTCCAATGACATGTAACATAAATTAGCCATATAAGCTTCTTTACTTCTGACAAAGGATTTAAGGAAAGTTGATATAAATTGCAACTTTGGATTTACCAGAAGTATTAGCCAATGGGTAAACAAAATTTTCATCATCCGCATATCCTGTTATTCAGGAGTAGCTATTTAATGGTGAGCAGGTAGCTGAAATCTTCAGTTGGCTTTTCAACAACGCTCAATTTGTTCAACGAACTGCCGTAAAGTGCGCAATCTTGCATTACTTCATTTCTGACAATTAAAGGTAAGTGCTTAAATACTGTAAATGCAGCGCATGTTATATTTTACATAGATTTTAGTCATATAATAGGCTACCTAAATGATACAAAACGGATATCGAACAGCTCATGGAATTTACATTAATCGAACCTCATTATGACGAATCTGAAGGGACGTCATAGTGTATTCGTTTTAACCTTATAGTTCGTAATTCGTACTATCGAAAGTCGGAAAAACGATGAGAACTAAAGTTTCAACAAAGTTTGAAATATATATATAGCATTTCATCCGATAGCATTTCTATCCCGCGTATTTGAATGGTAAGGTTCTGCAACTTTTATGGGAGATTTCCCTTTTATTATACGTACCATTTGTTTTCATATTATTGTCTAAAGTTAGTTTTAACTTATATAGTTCAACTCGCAAATGCATGCGTTGCAGCCGAAAATTAGTTAAATCCGAATTCAGAACGAAGAAATTATAACATAATTCGTAGCCTACATGCCTATAGGACGGCGACTTCAATATGGAAAGGAGTTCGTAATAGCATATATTCACATAAATTGATCTCAAACGAAGAAATTAAGCTTACTCGCCCATGCCCTATAGGACGGGGACTGGAAACGAGTTCATATTATCAAAAATCCGCAAAAAAGCGAGTTCGATCTTCCACCGCATTAATTTTAAAAAAGCAGCCTCTGGTGAAATTTATTGAAAAACAAAACAACTTAATATAAACTGCAAAATTCTATAGATTTTATATTATATACATCGATTCTATAGAAGATATATAGGAAAATACTCTGTTTCACATGTTTTACGCCTATACCGTTATTTTCAGGTTCAACCATGCGTCAGGTCACTCTGGTCATCTTGGTATTGGCCGCCATCTCGCTGGTCAGCAGTCGGGAATTCTACATGTCCACGTGTGCCAGAATGAATACTCCTGTCTTGAGCAAAGTGGCACAAGGCGCTTGCATCTCTTCTTGCAAATTCCAAAATTGTGGAACTGGATCCTGCCACAAGCGAGGTGGAAGGGCCGTTTGCGTATGCAGTCGCTGTGACAAGGGTGGTGGAGAATGGCCCAACATTCCATCCAAAGGGCGCCGATCCATCAATGTTCAATAATCATGTTTTTTGAATGTTTATTTTTATTGATAATTCAACTTGAATAACAATTTTTGTACGTTTTCCATGTTAATTTTACATGTAATAACATGCTGTTCATGTACAACATATCACGTGTTTATAATGTAAAACATGCAGTAAATATGCTTTCGTTTTTAAACATTTACATGTATTAATAAAATTGATAAAAAAATTGATGGACTTAATTATCACATTATTAGTCTTTTCGAAATTGGTATAGAATAATGTCGAATGATAAAACTTTATTTCTTATCGATCGTTGAAATCGCGTTTTCTCCGACTTCCCATAATAAACATACTAATTAGGTTCAAACGAACAAATTTAGACGTCCTTCTAGATTCGTCTAAACGAGATTCTATACTGTATACGTGGGACATTTGTCTCACGTACAGTAGACACACGTACTTGTACATTAAGGAAATTTTATCGCTGAATTCCTCGTGATGAACATACCTTGTTTACCACATTGTCTGCATGATGTTCGTTTTAACGGGACATAGTGCGAATACTCGTGAAACTAGATAATTCATTCGTTTTAGACGAAAATTTGTAATATCTGGATTCGGAATTCGTCTTAAACGAAGAAATTAACGTTCTTCGTCCGTACTCTAGAACGGGGACTGGAAACGAGTTCGTACTTGCAGAAATTCTACGATTAAAACACGATAAGTTTTGTCTAAAACATTAGTTTTTTCGCATCTTTATACCGTAGATGTCGCTTTAATCGATGAAACTGTATAAACGTTGAGAAATTTGCATCATACGAAATAATGTTACAAATAACAAAGTAATTCAATTTAAAAGGAAAATAATTATGCAAAATATAGCTTGGTTACTCCCCCTTATTGAGGGAGGGGGGGGGAGGGAAGAGAGTAAGTTTAAGATTATAAAAAAAACTCAATTTCTTAAAAGGTTAAAGTTCTCTCTAAAGAACAATATCCTGTCTGAACAATATTATGGTGTGACAGTGTAATGTGAAAGTTTATTCATTGTCAAAATACTGGTGTAGTTAAAATTCACAGATTCAATGTTCATGTATATTCATGTATATCTTCGTTGAAGACGAATTCCGAATTCGGCTATTACAAATTTTCGTCTATAACGAATGACTCGTATCTAGTTTCACGAACATTCGCACTACACTCCGTTCAAACGAACATGAGACACTAGAGTGGTAAAAAAGGTACGTTCATCACGGGGAATTCACCGATAAAATTTCCAGTACCATCTCATTCCTATAATGTACATGTACGTGCAACAATGTCCAACGTACAGTAGAATCTCGTTAAGACGAATCTAGAAGGACGTCTAAATTTGTTCGTTTTAACCTTATTTTTTATATTATGGAAAGTCGAAGAAAACGTGATTTCAACGACCGATAAGAAATAAAGTTTCATCATTCGACATTATTCTACTGTATACCAATTACGAAAGGATTAATAATGTGATAATTAAATCAATCAATTCGTTTATCAATTTTATTAATAAATGTAAATGTTTAAAATCGAATACATATTTACCGCGTGTGTTACATTATAAACACGTGACATTCTGTACATAAACAGCATGTTATTACATCAGTAAAATTAACATGGAAAACGTACAAAAATTGTTATTCAAGTTGAGTTATCAATAAAAAACATTCAAAAAACATGATTATTAAACGTTGATGGATCGGCGCCCTTTGGATGGAATGTTGGGCCATTCTCCACCACCCTTGTCACAGCGACTGCATACGCAGACGGCCCTTCCACCTCGATTGTTGCAGTATCCAGTTCCACAATTCTGGAATTTGCAAGAAGAGATGCAAGCGCCTTGTGCCACTTTGCTCAAGACAGGAGTATTCATTCTAGCACACGTGGACATGTAGAATTCCCGACTGCTGACCATCGAGATGGCGGCCAATACCAAGATGACCAGAGTTACCTGACGCATGGTTGGAACTGAATCTGAAAATAACGGTATTGGCGTAAATCATGTGACACAGAGTATTTTTCTAGAAGCTACAAAACATTCCCATTCAAATGCGTGAGATAGCATTTGAGAGCTAAATTTTCAACAAAGTTTGGCTGAAATGCTATACTGTATGTTTCAAACGTTGTTGAAATTTTAATTCTCATTGTTGAAGTCACGTTTTTTTCCGACTTCCGATAATATGAATTACGTATACAACGGTTTAAACGAATACATTTTGGCGACCCTTAAGATTCGCCTTAACGAGGTTCGATTGTATTTAAATTCCAGAAGCTTTTCGATATCCGGTTTTTTTATTTAGGTACTATATGACTTAAATCTATGTAAAATAAAACAGGCGCTGTATTTCCTGTGTTATTTAAACAATTACCTTTAATTGCCAGGAATGAAGTAATGCAAGATTGCGCACTTTACGGCAGTTCGTTGAACAAATTGAGCGTTGTTAAACAGTCAACTGAAGATTTGAGCTACCTGTTCACCATTAATTAAGTGGCTACCCCAGAAAAAACAGGATATGCGGATGATGTAAAATTTTGTTTTCCTATTGGCTAATACTTCTGGTAAATCGCAAGTTGCAATTTATATCAACTTTCCTGAAATCCTTTGACAGAAGTAAAGAAGCTTATCGGCTAATTTATGTTACAAGTCATTGGACATTCAAGTGCAACTCGTGTAATTCAAAATTACCCACGAAAGACATTTTTTAAAGTCAGCGTATATTTGAAAATAACAACAGGGAGATGCAGACAGAAGCTTTGCGAGTCGATCTTTTGACAGTCGTAATTAAGCCACTTGTGCAAAATCGACACCCAGTTTTAGCTTAAAGTTTCGTCGAACCTCGTTAAGACGAATCTCAAGGGATGTCCAAATTTGTTCGTTTAAACAAAAGTCGGGCAAAACGTAACTTCAACGATAAGAACTAATGTGTCATCGAAGTTTGGTTAAAATTTTACCCCAAGTACATGCAGCCCTGAGTACATGTGTATACACTTTAAGAAATAATGGTGAAATTAGGTGTTTTTTAACACCCAAAGGTATTTGCTTGTCTCTTAATTATCTCTTTTGTGGTATATTGAGGTGTTTAAAAATATTTTGGTATTTACAAACACCTAATGGTATTTCTAAACTCCTAAAAAGGTGTTT
>JAQGAO010002884.1:0-18396 GCA_034697705.1 Ommatoiulus sabulosus
TGTAATATGGCCACTCATCGATATAGGATTTGCAGGCAAATATCCGTCCTGAATCATTGGGAAATTAGGTCGAATAAAACGGTCGAATAAAAGGAAATTACCGATTAATATATATTTCCCTCAAAATAATAATAATAACATCAAATAAAATCCATAAAACATCGATTCTAATAAGTGGTTGGGAAAAACGACATCGACAAATAAATATAGCGCCACCTAGTCCAATATGGAATACAGAGTGGTCAGTGAACACACCGTCATCGTTTTAGTCACGCATCATACAATTGTGTCTGGCCATTCAGGGTGGTCATTTACTGTACATTTCTGGGATTTAGTAGTTGTATTTCACAATTTTTACACCTTTTTCTAAACGAAAGGATTTTCGCCACAGTATACAAAAAGACCAGTTGGATCTTTTGATTGTAAAACCAACAGAACGAGTAAAACGTGCCACACGATAATGTATGATTGAGTGAACGAGAAAAAAAAGCTAGTTGACTCAAGTGAGTATACGTGAACGATAGTTCACGCTAGTTCACTTAAATCCGGTTCGAACTTTGGTGAGCGAAGTACGAGTGAGTAACTCACGACTTCACTCATACACTATTCCCGTGCGGTGATTACGAGCTCAAGGGTAGGTAAAAGTGGGCGGAGTCGCCATACTGGTCTTTTCGTGAACTGTGATTTTCACTCTTGATGCAAATATTTATGAATCTTCGTTAAAGCCAACTTTTTAGGTTGGCAAGAATAATCCATAAAACCTAACAGGGGGATGGACCGTATGCCAAAGTTAAGGCTTAAAATACTGTAAACTGAAAGTTAACAAAGATGGCTGCTCATCTTTCGAATTTTGTGGAAACACAGACAACAAACGATCACTCGCATTACGTGCAAAGTTTGATCCAAAAGTCGAATGAAATATTAGACTTTTCCACTTTGAGGGTGTGGCATTCCTTTGTTTAGTCGAGTACAATCTGCACCAACTTGCTAACTGCCAGGGAACCAGTCAATATCGAAAATGTTCTCCAAAAATGTCATTCGGAAAATCGCTTCTAAAGCTGCAGAAAAATTGCACATTTCGTTTCACGGTCTAATGTTTCATCGAATTCCATCATTGGGCAACATTTATGACAGTCCCTCGAGCGTAGTATCTGGTATTCACATTGCACAAAGAGGCTGGTCACGACACCTGATATGGCCGAGGATGGCGTGTGAATTCAAGCTTCAACGATCTCCGCTACATCAAGCTTGTCGACATTTCTTAAAATTCGTGAATGAGTTCGTTTCTTAAAGGAGTTCTATTAAACTTCGCACCTTAAGCACGCAGCATGGACACGACCGAGTCAGAAATGTGAAGCAGTGGAATCACCGGATGTCACCACCCCTTGGACGCAGTTTCGGAAACCACATACCACACCGAAGGATGCAGCCTTCTGACGCCTCCGACGAGGACAACCCAAAAAACGGGCCAAAATGAGTGTCTTACAAACCTCGTGGTGCCTTCGAGATCTCGCATCCTTCGTTTTCGTACCAATTACGAAAAGGTGGTGTTCCAGGACGAGATCTCCATGACGGGGACTACGATCTGCGCCAACGACTCGATGGTCTCGTACGACTCGAGGGCGGTGAGCGAGGTCCGACGCAGCGCCGCGATGTTCACGTGGCGGGGGCGGTTCTTGGCGCTGAGGGCGCCATCCGTCATGGGGCACTGCAGCGGCGCGGCGGCGAAGTCGCACGAGAAGCCCTGCCGGTGTAGCAGCAGCAGGGCATTGTGGGAGGGAAACTTGAAGTAGGCGTTGACCGGCAAGACTCTCCAGTTCAAGAGGTGAACGTCGCAGGGGAAGGGGCGCCCCAAGAGGTACACCTTGTTGGAGAGCCTCGGCGGGCTAGTCCTGGCGTCCACGGCGAACACGGACGGCGGATAGCTCATGGCGTTGGTCAGATGCTGGGTCAGAAGGGTGGGCTTGGAGATGGCTTCCTCGCTGCGCTCCCTGTCCTCCGGGACCAGCCAGAACCTGGAGCGAGTGATCTTGTTGTCGATGACGCCCTCGCCCAGCCCCCTGTTGTCGTCGTACATGGAGCGTCTCTCCAGCATCACCTCCATCCAGCCGCTCTGCAGGCTGGTGGCGCCGTGCGCGTGCGACACCAGCAAGCTGAGGCGCCGCCTGGTGTCCTGGATGTACATCATGCAGGTGACGGGATAGTAGTTCACCTCCGGGCCCAGGTTCTTCAGACGCACCCGACGCTGCATCTGGTAGCAGTTCTGGTCGGTGAAGAACTCGTCGCCGTTGTCCACCCCGGTGGTCAGCCGCATGAACAGCTCGGTCTCGCGGAAGTGCGGCGGGGGCGGGTAGTCCACCACGTTTTCCATGTAGAGGCCCCTCATCAGCGTATCCGCATCCTCGGAGGACGCGTGCTGGTACAGCCTGACGGTGTGGCGCAAGAAGTTGGGGTAGACGATGGTGACTTCGGAGAAGAGCGGGCCGCGCAGGACAGAGTAGTAGGGGGCGTTGTCGGACACATTGATGACCGGCTGGCGGGGCTCGGGCATGAAGAGGTAAGCCCCGCTGTGAAACTGCGCGGACACGTACGCTTGGAAGCCCAGCTTGACCACCGTCTTCTGTCCGGTCTTTTTGGTCACCAACGAGTCCAGAAGACCCGTCTCGGGGTCGAAGTTGGCACGCAAGAGCTCGTTCTCCAAGTGCAGCTGGGAGGGCTGTTTCGGCTCGCGGATCACGGGGACCATGAGGGAAGTCGGATAATCGTCCAGCTTTCCTCCCGCGTTGTACACGCTGACAGTGGCGACGCTTTCCGACACTTCGGCCTCCGTCCACTGCAGACGATAGACGGTCAGCGATAGGGGCGGCAAGTTGACCAAGAAGGTCAGTTCGACAAGGTCAACGATGGGTTGGAAGGGGCCGGCGCTGTGGTTCCAAACGGGATTGAACTGGAAGGCCAGCGGATGGCCGTCGGGATCCATCACGCGGACGTTCTTGTCGCGCACCACGACGGTGACCAGCTCCCGGCGGAAGTGGACCAGCGTGTTGACCAGCACCAAGTGGATGTCAGCGGCGGGTCTGACCACCAGGGGGATGGAGGTGGGCAGGGTGTAGAAGTTGGCGCGATCGTGCGGCGGGTAGAGGAAGTTGGGCCAGTGCTGAGAGAGGCTCTCGTAGCGGCTCTCCACCGCGCGGGGACGCGTGGTCAGCAGATATTGCGTGGCGTGGGTCAGCACGCTGGTGGCCAGCTGCAGGCCGTCGAAGAGTTTCACTCCGAAGTCGTTCATAACGTACATCTTGGAGGTACCGGTGATGGCGTCGTGATGTTGGAAGTCGGCCATGCGCTGGCGGGCGGCGGTCAGCCTCTGGTAGTCGCGCTCCAAGATCTGCACCGTGCGGTTGAGGGCCTGCTGGCGGGCGCGGGCCAGCGCCAGAGTGTACACGATCTCGGTGGTCCGTAGTGTCGCCTCTAGCTCTCGGGCCAGCGACTTGTAGAAGGGACGCGTGGTGTAGTAGCCGCTCCAGTAGGCTGGACGACCCTCGTTGAACACGTCGCTGTACACGAAGAAGTCACCGGTCAGCACGGGAAGGTTCACCATACCTGAAGAAACAAAATAGATTAAATTTTTAGATGAAACATTTTTTTTTGAAAATTTTAGAATTACTTTTATTACTGCATGGGAGCTGAAGACTCGAAAAATAACGATTGAATCTATATAAATAAAGAAGAGCTGTATGTTCCGAGCATTGTGGATGGATGAATTGATGCATGCCTGGTTCAGGGGCCGCGGTTATACCGAGCCCCATAGCGATAGATTACTTTTTTTGTTTTTCGTTTTGTACGTGATGACACAAAACGCGTACAAAACGAAAAAAAATCTTTTGGTGTTTTCTAGGCCTACTTCGTCGCTATCGGTTAGTACAGCCCGTGCTAGTATAATAAAAACGATATTTTCGCCTTAATTTAAACGTTAAATACATACAAAAAAAATGTGTTTACTTGAAATTTCGTCGATAATATTTCCTATATATCATTTTATAAATGTAGTTTTGAAGTTACTTTCAACAATATTATCATTATAGGCAATAAAGTTTACGACCTTCCTAAAGTGATGATAAGGTACGTTATACCATATATCGTACTTGTGATTTCTAATAACGAGAGTACAAGTCTCTCTTCCATTTTTAAGAAGAAAGATTACTTAACTCATCAAGGCGTGATTATGCGATGTTCGAAAATTTGCATTGATATACAATGTAATCTTTGCCCCAACTTTTTGAATATATACTTTTCAGCTCTGAGCAAGTGCCGACAACCACAACATGTCTGCTGATAAAATCCATATAAAATTTATTCGAAAGTTTCTTACGAGTTTTCGTAATCGTACACAAACGTTCGCGAAATCGTTCATGCTATTTAATAAAGATTTATGCTTTAGCACAGTCAAATCTTTCCCTTCCAATTTGGAGAAATTTCACTTTATCACAGCCTTAAGAGAGTCGTAAAAAGCTAAGCTCGCAATGAAGTCTTAAAGCGCCGGTTCTCACTTCCTGTTTTTGAAGCCAATGCGGTTCTCAAGGAGACTCTGGTGCTATGCTCAGACGATGCTTTGACATTCAATTTCAAGTATTCTCTCCTTGCGGTCATCTTGGCAACAAATATGCAATGTGAGAACTCGCGCTATCAAAACTGGCGATAGCTGTAAAATATTGGCACTGACCATCGGTGGCCATGCGCTCGCGCACGGACCGGAAGTAGGTGTCCAGGGTGCCAAACTGGACGTGGGCGTGGTACTCGGGCCGGGCGTTGATGTAGCCGATGAGGGCATTGTAGTTGGCGAACTGCTGATCCCACTCGAGAGCGTGGTCGTAGCGGAAGTCGTCGCCCAGCAGCACGAGCGCCACGTTGTGTGGAAACATGGAGGCCGTGCGACCGTACTGAGCAAGCAGGGTTTCGGCGCGCTCGCGCACGTTCCACTGGGTGATGGGTTGCGCCCTCTGTGTGTACTCGGTGAACTCGCCCTTGACTTTGCGGAAGTCGAAGGTGAGACAGACCTGCGTGTGCGGGCCGCACGAGTGCTTGATGTTGTAGATGTCGAAGGGAAAGTTGTGACACCAGATGTCGTTGCGGCCGCTGGGGTCCCAGGGCTGACGCCAGCGGAAGTCGGAGCTCTGCAACTCGGCCAATCGTTCCTTCCAGCCATGGTGGATGCGCTGCACGGTGGTGGCGCCGAAGCCGGCGCGGTGTAGCAGGTAGGGCATGGTGGCGCCGTGACCGAACGGGTCGATGGACCAACTGTTGCGAGGGGTGTAATTCAGGTGCTGACGAATCCACTGGTGGCCCTCGATCATTTGGTCCACCATGGAGTACAGCTGCACGTTCGCCTCGTCCGTCATCACCCAACCGCCAGCCAGCAGCTCAAGGCGACCGCTCACCAGAAGCTCCTTCAGCGCCTCGCGACGCTGGTGGTGCGCCCTGAAAAGAATGAAAAAAATCCACTTGAGACATACTGTACGTAGTATACGCCGATGTGCCATGTAAGAAACTTCAGGCAAAAGCTTCGCAGATCGCATCTTGGTAGTCGAGAACTAACGTGTTCAACAGCGATAACATTGAATTATTATATTTTTTTTAAACCAACCGTGCTGATTTTGAACAGGTTACTTTCCGGCTGCCAAAGTGCGATGATGATTTCGTGCCACCGACGGGTTTTTTTTTTAATGAAAACCTGAATCGTTGATATAGAAGTGGTCTTTTAAAATTATTCCACAAAATTCACGTTTTTAAAAAAATCATTTTCATATTTATTTTGGGGACAATGTTCAACGATAATTTCGTGTAAAAATGCACACGAGATAGATTCCCGATTATCCGGGTAGTTTAAAAAAGGAAAATTTTCCACATAATTCGTAAATTGAAAGAAAACTTAAATTATGACAAAAGCAAAAACATGTATACGTGTATGTGATTCTTAGCTGTAAGTTCAGATGAGTTCAACGTTCTAGGTTACATAGAAAAAGTAGAAGGGCTTCCTATATCTGAGTTGTCTGAGATTTCTGTCCAATTCCTCCGAGAACAACTTGATATTTTCTCTATACCCCGTATGCGCTCTTTGCCGCTAGGGGCTGGCATTTTGATTTCCTTTATAAATATTGAACGGTCTGATGCGGTTGACTGTTGCGACCGGACACTCGGCCACTAAATGCACTCGTCTATACAATCCAGTTCGTGCGTGCGGTCAATTTAGAGAAAAGAGTGATACGGGATATGGTCAAATGTCCGAAGCAGATGGGATCAGCAGTACATAAAAAACTTGATCTTTTTATGTCGAGCTTAGCAATTTCCCGTGTCCGGTGAAAAATGTAATCTATATGCATCGGGTTGTTTCTCGGAAATGAATTGTCAGAGCACGAGAGAAATAAAATAAAACGGCCGATCAATTGTCCACTACTATATACGGTCCACTACAGCAACTATTAATTCCTTTTGATATTTTTTTTTACTTTCGGACCGTCGTTCAGATGTCGTTATGGTGGCCCGCAAATGGGCTTGACCAGACACATTTTAGCACCGCCATCATCAGCTTCCCCTCACACCACCCATCACTTGGTCATTTCGGAGAAAAACGAACAACATGGTTTGCTCATTTTGCCCAATTTATTTTTTCATTCAGACCGGCGTTTTAAGTGACAAAAAATGCCACGACATAATGGTTCGTGCAACAATTTTTCTGACAAAAAAAAATTAATTTTGGATGATATTGCACTGGCGAACTGTCCAAGCTTCGAGCAAATGCTCGTCGAGACCAACTTAATGGTCAGTCGGCTGGACTCTTCGCTTGTCGCCAGAAATTGATTAACGGGCGACGATTTAAGGAGGATCTAAATCTTATACCCACAATGTTAACTTTCGCATCATGTTGGCTCCGTTCATGTTTAAAGTAGCATTTCAACTAAATAAAAAAGTTGATAAAAATTATTACCAAATAGCCTTTTTAATGTGTGCTATTTCGTACCTATCTATATACATGTATATAAAGAATAGAAGTATGTATGTTCGTGGCTTAGTGGGCAAAATGTTTTTCCTTGAAGCGCTTTCAGCGCCCCTATGCTGAAAGCGAAATGAATAAATTCATTCATATGTACTTATACTTTCGGTAAGTACAGCCCAAGCAAAGCCGAGCCTTCCAGCTAGTAAGCGTACATGTATACGGTGCAGGACGTAAGTGCGATTCGCAAAACTGGTGTCTGTAAACCCGTTGTACTAAAGAGTGATTTTTGAAAATTTTAAACTACACTTTTGAGGGTAAGATCGCCTTCAAGAGTATACTGTATATATATATTAATAATTGAAACAACGACCACTTGAATTTAAGATGGCTTCATTTATACTGTATATTTATAAACAAGTATCTGGAAATAATGTTATCGAAAACATACGAGATATGTTTCTAATAGTACTTTTACGTTTAAATCATGACGGAAACGTTAAGTGAGAGCTAGATGACATCATTTCAAGATGTACGAAGTTTAACTATACAGTGCATTCAAAGACAAATGTGATTAAACCGACTAACGATGTCGTTTCGGACTTTAACGACAAACAAAACGGGCCACAAAATCGCTAAACCATCTCGAAATCTCTTTTTGAAAGAACTTGTAACGCGAAATTCAGGATTTTGATGGCTGTCCCATAAAAACGATAAGATGCAAAGAAACGACATAAATAAAAACAGAATAAAACTTCCCTATATTCCCTTAGGATTGGTGCGTCTTATCATCGAGCAAGAATAAAAAAATCCATTTGAATTATGCATTATATACGACAGTCGGTGAATTATGCACGATGAAAACGCATCCCATTCGCCCCACTCATCATTTGCCCGGAATTAATAGGCTCAACCAAAAAAAAAAAAAAAAAAAAACGAAATAAAAAAATACAAAAAAACATCTTGGAAAAAGACAACAATTGCATGTATGCATCCTGATTATAGGGAAAGAAAGACTAAATACGAACGATTGCTATAGTGCATGATATACTGAAGTAGTTTTATACATTTACATTATACAGTACATATATAGGTACTTTAGATGTCATCTTTAACTCTTCCAGTTCAACTTGAAAACAGTGCAATTGCAAAAACGCTCAGTGGATGAGACAATCATTTTCAAGAAATGCGAAAAACGTACTGTTAGTGCTTTTTTTACTCAATTCTGAGCTAAAAATAAACGCATCCACCATGCAGAGTATAGATGATCAGATGAAATGTTAAAAGTACAAAAAGAGCGTGGGTGACCTCTATATGACGTCATCAGAAACACAGGACAGGAACTAGAAGATCAAAATTTAATTGGGTTTATCCCATGTCATTTTTTAAACAAGGTAAACGTTAAATATAGATGCCCGAATATACGAATACATGTTTATTGGAACCCGAAGTGGCCAAAATATATGTACATGTATGAGCAGTGTGTGTTCCTGGTGCATTTGCAAACTTAAACTATAAGTCAATATTTTTAAAACTGCAAATTTTAACTCGGCATTTTTGTTTTAAACCCTGCACAACTACGGAAACAGCAAATATTCATATTCAAGCTATTCAAGATTACAAATCCTTCCAACTATTGTCAACTCAATTGATTTATGTATTTAAACAGTTTGTACAGTAGACGAATGTTCGTGTGAACCCATCGTTTTGGACTTTTGAGCACGCAAAGCCCGCGCACCTCTTTAAACACTTTATTAAAAATGAATGCAAATTTGGAGCGAGCCAGTTCTCGTCTACGAAAAATTAAAATTAATTCCGAGACCAAAACCAGGCAGAGATTCATAAATTCAACGACTACAGCGAACGAAGCGAGGACATTAGACACAAACTGCGACGGCAATTTCCATTATTTTGCACTCAGATCCGTAAATCTGCTCGAGCTTTTTAATGCTTCTAAAGCCATGAATTTCTGTAATATTCCCCGTGGACGTCGCGACGTTTGGATTTAATACCAGTGAGACTAAATTTACACGCAACAACCCGAAATACTAATAACAGAAACGGCCAACGACGAAATTGGACAACACGAAAATCATGGAGGAAATTTCCCCGAACACGAACATATCGGCACTGTAAATTTACGACAGTATCATTCGCAAAGCGTGAACACTGGTAATGTTGTGAATACCTTCTGTATCGATTACATGCAAATGTTATTTCAAATAATGCATTTTTCCTGTTTATAAGGCCATATTACATTATTCATTATAGTTAGACCATTTGCAGACTGACCATCCCGCATACAAATACACGCGTTAAAGCAATTACTGTATAGTATAAAAATTGTATAATTACCAAACACAGGCAAAATTAATACGTTCTTCAGACATATACATAACACGAAAAAATGTATTTCATGGAAACAAACCATGACATACCTTCGCATATGGATGGAATTATATTTCTTAAAATATTTAACAGGTTTTATATGTCATTTGCACGTAACATTTTCATGTTGTCCGTAAAGGTTGGAGCAAATATAATATGTATTATTTTCGAGCTTTTGCTCAGTTTTATTGGCGCAAAGTGTAAGGCCATAAAAGGTGGCCAGTATCATAGGTTGGCCTTTTCGCACATCTTCAGGCATGCTATTTTTAACGTTTATTTCATATTCATACTTCTCGGAGGGTGCGATGTTCACCGTGGGCTTCTCCGCTTGTTTAGTACTCCATTAATGCCCGGGACATAAAAAGGGGAATATTTTACGCGCTAAGGAAGATCGATTTAAATGATTTAATGTCGAGTATAAAAGGCCTTTTACGAGAGAAGAAAATAACAAAGTGATCTTAAAATCCGATACAAACGCAGGCCTTTTTTTTCGTTTCAACCCAGATTGAAATGAAACGATCTAGGAAGAACAGTTTCCAAATTTACAACCTCTTTTTATTTCAATTTTTATAGGCATGGGCCTACATATAAGCCTTATAAACTTTTTTTGTTCCTCATTTTTTCCCTATCCCAGCGCTTTTTCCTTTCGCTGCTCTTTCGAGTGATTTTTTTTTCCTAAAAACCTAAACTCAAATATCGACCATTCAAAATCTGGAATTTTTTCTTTCTCCAATAGAGAAACTTATACGGCAACCGACCGAATCTCGGAAATGATCCCACAAATAACGTTTACAACTCAAAATCGATCTCCGACCTGCTTAACAGACTAGAGAAATGTATTAAACTTTCATTTCTTTGATTCGCGCTGGCGGTTCTGGGCTTCGATATTCAGCGACAGACGGCGCTAGTTACCACCTGTTGCGGGTGACCATTTTTAGTATCTGTATAAACCGCATTCGAAACACCAGCCCCATCTATGAAGAACACTGGATAACTATGAGGTACTTACTGCATAACACGGGCATTCATTTCACGTTCCACTTTGCATTACATGTATGATGTATGTAACCATATATATTTTTAAAAACATAGCTGTAAGTATAAAACATTTTTTAATCTACAACTTTGTATAAGGTATGGATCAAAGTTTCTAAGTTAGGGTAAAATGATTTTGGAGTACATTGTATTTATCTAACGGGACATTTTCTTAGTTTTTATCATTAACTATAGGGTTTGATTCAATATACTTTTACTGAAGGAGTAAGGAAAAGCTTTGCACCAACATGACAGGCATAGCAACGTCGGTCGTGCACTGCGTCGCCTGGCGGATGACGTCACGTGCAAAATATATGTAAGAGTTGTGAAAACATTGCAATAGCGGAATTTTCAGAGCCTTGGTACATTATTACCACTGTCCAGAGTTGAACAGCTGTACATATTGAAGGCAACGCGAAACAATTTTAACGAAAACTCTAGTTGGAGCCTCGTTGCCGAAAGCCCTTCGGCATTAATCCCACTGACCATTTGCTGTCCATCCCCTCGCATTTGCATTCAGGCGGCGGAATCGCAATCCTCTCAAAGGGGATTACATCGACCCTATCTGTAAATCCCGCGCGGGTCTAATGAAATACATCAAATTAAACCATTTAAATCCGCTGGGTTTTAAGCCTTTGCACATCGAGGTCGTCAGTCAACACTTCTATAAACACGCGATCTTCCTAAAATCCTCGTTTATTTTTGGGGCTGCAATTTTCCCGAAAAATACACAGCAGTTGCATTTTAGGGACACCCAGTATAGTTACGCACAATTTAGCAACAAATGCGTTTTTTGCCTGTTACTCAATATCGATTGGAAAGATTTACCATTCGGATACGAGACATTAATAAAGCATGACAACATGGTATCTTTACGTGTACTTTCTCTCGTGAAATGCATTGTAGTTTTCTCGTATTTGGGACAAAAGCTTGGTCATCCAATGGGGTCAACGTCATGCTACATTATTAAGTCATCGTTTTTTTATCCCAACCGATTGAGTGTCTATAAAAGTAATCATTGTCGGTCATTACGTACACTGTACTATGAGCAAGTGACTTTCTTCGACTGACGAGACTTTTAAAAAACAATTTTTTTTTTAAACCGTACTGCATCTCAAGACCATTCCGAGAAACCTTCAAGAGGTCTCAAGAGTGTTAAACTATACTAAGCAAATTTCATCTGCTTTTCGTCTATCCTCCCCAGCCCCTCCACCTAGCGGTTTGCACTGTATATCAAACGAAACAAGCAAGGATTCTTAGACAATTGTCAAGTGAAATGGATATACTGTGCGTCGAGTGGCACATAATACGAGTTTGTTTATGGGCAGATTCTTGGTACACCGCGGTCTAGTGATTTTTTGAAACTCGAGAAAACGCGTTTCATCAGATATTTAGAATCGTTCGTAGCGGCACCTGGAGACGGAGGGCTACATAATAAGCCAATGTAATCTAGTGTGCTACTCTGCGTAAGAGCATCGCATCTCACCCATAGTTGAAAATTTGGCGCGAATAATATAGCATCGAACTTGAATTTTCGCATCTAGACTGCCATTTCCTCCCCGCGAGGATCAGATCCTCGGTCCCGGAGGGGCGCTGTAAGCATCCGGTTAATTAGTTCAAATGTTCAGTTCCCCCCCCCCCCCTATTTCTAACCCAATTAGACGTCCGCTAGCTGAAGCGTCGTTTGTCTGTTTTCGTCATTCGCACCTCCATCCATGGCGATTGTTTCTCATCGATTTGTCGCATTTTCACCGCAGCGCGAAACAGCGAAAGTATAGACTCACGCTAAATTAAACCTTTTTAACAATTCGCGAATTGTTCGTAGGAAGAAGAGCGTATAAAGGCGCATCCACTCTGCGGTGTACGAAGCAGACACCCAATCATAAAAGAAATCAAATTAAGATTAAGGTGTAAGCCACTTACGCTTATGGAGGTGGAAAATTAGCAGCGGATTCGGAGCCCCGGACCAAATCTCGAGTGTTGTCAAACCTCGCAACAATCTGACGCGACGATCTCAGCCAGAAATCCTATTAGGCGCCAAAATTTCGGATAATTTCAAGCAACGGCGCACCGAAAGCAAAACTCTACAGGGTGTCTGGCCGCCAATCGACACCTAAATATAGAAACATTTGCGGCACGGGCTCGTTCCGATCACAGTTTCTGCCTTCAGAAACAAAAAGCCAGAGTAATCTCAGTTTTCAAGATGTTTCAAAGTTAATTTCATCAGGTGCTTACCGTAGGGTAAGAGCACGCTGACACTTATTTCATTAACTTAAAAACCAGTATCGCCTAGTGGTATGAGTCTGCAATACCACTACGCGACACTGGTTCAAAATAAGTAAACAAATCACATGAATAAATGCGAACGTGCTCTCACCCTTTGTCCAGAATTCATATATATGTACGGAGTCCCAAAAGTCTTTGTCCACAGGCATTTTTCCTCTTTTGAAATGTGCCATTTTTTCATTGCTTTTCATTTTATATTTCAGATCCAAAATGGACTATAGGCCTAAACTAGTTATAGTTAATCGCGTTAAACACCTATACTCAAGTATGCGAGACACTGTTGCCAAATACAAACCTGAAAAGCTTTGCAATAATACATGAAAATGTTTAGGTGCTGCGAAATCCGATGAAGGAAAGGCATTTGGGACACCCTATAATTTATACACATTTTTAAAACTTTGATATATTAGCGCATATTTTGCCCAATGAAGCATGGAAATAAAGCAAAGAAACCCGCGGATGTACCGATGCGCACAGATGCATTTCAAGCCAATATTTTGCTCGCACCATGTAAACATCTACACGGTTCAGATTACTTTTTTTGTATTTTTCCACTCGATAACGCCTTTGGAGGAAACGGATTCAGCAACTATAGATTATTCTGGCTCTGAAATTAGAAGTTTTGCTTCATGTCTGCTTTATCTACCCACTCGAGGATGCTTCGAATTTTTCCATTTCTTGCACAAAACTAAGCGAAAAATAACGCGAGATATGGAATGAATATTACGGTAAATGTTTTCCCTTATGGAAACGTTAACGCTTAAACTGACGTTTGAAGGACATGTTTTTGTCCAACGCGTTTTCCAGATAATCGTTTCCACGGCATGTCAAAAACTTTCCATGAAACAAATTGACAACACTGGGGCGATCGTATCTGAGGCATCTTCGGAAGGGCCGTCCATTAAATAAGTCAAACATCTCCCATTGACACGAGGCGCTGCGCATCGTGGGCGTAATTACAACTCGCACGCCATCTGCCGGCAAATGTGCCATTTCTCTTCAGCAGGTGGCTTAAATTGGCGAGGGCATAAGCGAAAGAATTTTTTGGGGGAGTAAAACGAGCGTGCAGAGGGCGCGATGATGCTAAGCATGTGCTGCGAAAGGTGCGTAAGTGGAGCGCCGCCACGTCGCAAAACTGCGTGCGAGTCGATAATTGGTCACGAACCTTGCTTTTGCGTGCGTGATAATAGTAATTGCTAAGTCTATTCACGAAATCTCACGTGCGGGCGTAAAAGCCCAAAAAGTCGCGTATGGAGGGGGTAGAGAGCCTACTAGGAGGGGGCGTCGAGCAGCGCCCCCTATAATAAACTCGAAAATTACTTTCGCGACGCAAAATATAGCCCTTCATTAACGCTGCACGCGCCGGAAATGAAGAAATTTGCTCGAAGCGTGTAATGTCGTATAATAGACTTCTTCTAAATGTGTCCGTGCAGAACATGTGCGATTTAATCAGTCGACTCTTTGTGGAAATGACTCCAAAATAAACATGTTCGTGCTACGAACACATTTCTGAACGAGGAAATTAGCTAATGGAAATTATCTGCCGCGTTTTAATTATGCTAACAAGGAATGAATTTTGATAAACCCACAACGATTATCCTTTTTGGAAACTATAGAAATTTTTTAAAAAAACTAAATGTTTGGATGCACGTGTAAGTTTCAATTTATCAACACAAAAACACGCTGTGTTTGGTAAGTTAAACATGTTTTAGAGTAACTAATGAACATCGACACCAATCTGCGAGTGAAGACGGCGCTACGTCACATTCTTAGAGCTTTAACAGGCGACTCAAGTGCCATCTATGAGCAAAACATGCAGCTAAACGCAGTAACATAAATAATGATGCTTAATTTGGAAGATTACGAAGCAATGAGGCCACACGTCCAGTGCATGCACTAGCCTCATTTAGTCGTTCGAGCATGAATATCGCCTATGTTCCAGTCTACGAAAGAAGGGCTGACCATAAAATCCGACTTCGTCTGGAAAAATATGTTAAAAGGAAGCTAACGCCCCAGAATGAATCATGGATGGAGCAGTTCGAACGACCGCAGCGTCATACATTTATACGCGGGAGATTGCGCCCGGGTCAGAGAAGGTGAAAGGTTGCACCCTATCTCCATTCAGTCTCATTTATTGCATAATTTAATTATTAACCCCGATTCGCATTCTCATTTTGAAATACATACTAAGAATGCACATGCTGATATCCAGAGTGCTGTACACCATTGCGCATGCACCACCTATGCATTTTCATAAGTAGTTTAAATATTAGACTTTTACGAGCTCAATTAATGAGCAATTTCTCACCAGTGCCAACAATGGCGGCGCCAGCGGGAACAAAAAATATACTGTATAGACAAAAACGAGCTCTGGGAATTAAGCGTTGAAGGAGTTTAACGCTGGCATGTGTATTTAACCGACTGTTATGCATTTATACGAAAATGAATTTTGAGAGGAAGCCAACTTTGATGTACACACCCTACTTAAACAGTACAGTCTATACGAAGAAGAAATCAAGCTAGGTTTAAAAATGTCTTCAGAGTGCACTTTTCAGCCAAACACGTAGCGTGCAGTCGAATGCACGAAAGACACGTGGCGCCATCACCCGAGCACCATCACCTTCTCCCCAACGTCTTCGAGAAAATTGCTCCTCGTAGGAATGTTGGGATCTAGGCCATATTTGCCAAAGGAAAAAATAAGTTAGTAGTTGCTCGATTCGATCCCCAAAAATGCGAAGAAAAAATGAGGACGATATCGCGCGGGCTAATATCAGAGCGGACCGTGATTCAATAGGTAGTAAAATGGAAGATAAGAAGTTTTCGGTGGGTCGATCCCCGAGAATGGATATCGCGGAAAATGATAAGAATTCAACCTATTTTGCATATTTTGATTGGAAATTTCACTCTGGCACAAAATGCGGCATGCGGAGGATAAGCGAAGAGGGAGATTCATGACCGCGTCAAAACCGAAATCATTTCAATTCAAAATGAATCTTATCGACTAATAGCGCGAACATGGCCATCTTATGAGAAAAAGACGCCCAAATAGCATAGTATTTGCATTCTATTTCTATGGGTTTCGCCATCTGCGCGTGGCAGTCCACGGTGGCGCTGGCGGCACCTGAAGCCCCAACCTTCGTGCCTGGAACTCGAATTTACCAATCATTTGACAGTTTTTGAGCTTATTGTACAGTATAAACAAATATTTTCTAAACGGATTAAGATTTTAACTCTTGTTATTTCTTATCATTACATTTTATTAAATACCATTGCTCCGTATTTCATTTTCAAATGCATTTATTCCTTATTTAACATTCTAACATATCCCACTTTCATTAGGGTTAAGAACTACTGTACTATTTACCCATGCATCATAATAAACAATTAATATTCAGTACATGTACATGGATTATCCAAATTTTACAAAATGTTGCATCTTTTTAAGTAAGCAGAAACATTTAATTTATTAAACGATATTACAATGTAAGGGTACGAGCACATTGAGACTTTTAAATTAAGAAATTTACTTACCGACCACTAGCGCCACCCAGCGGGCTAAAAAGTGCTAATTGAAAACGCATTAGCACTTGTTAGCCCACTTGGTGACGCTAGTGGTCGGTAAGTAAATTTCTTAATTTAAAAGTCTCAATGTGCTCCTACCCATAAGCAGTTATCATCCCAATGTCTCAGTTGTCTCTAAACATTATAGAGACCGTTAGTAAAATCTATTCTTTCCATCTTGGAGACACCCGTTAGTTTGAAGCTGGTATTATTTAATGCTGCACGTTTAGTACTTTGGCTAAGGAATGAAAAACCGAAACAAATGTTCCCGTTTTTGTGTTACTAGGTTTGTTAAGCAGTAAGCGGTAAGCCAAAATAGTTTTGGCCAACTTATACATTTACTGAGACATGTTGGTGCGCCACGTTTTTCGTTCTTCGAATGGGAGTGTTTTAAATTTGTTTACAAGGAGCTGAAAATGGAAAAATTCAATTTGGCAACAGGACTTAACGCAGTAAACTATAACACAGACCATGTTTTAGCAAAGCTTACAAAGATGACCCGAGCTCATGTTGCGAAACTATTCTGAAATTTGGGAAAGCGTCCCATTTTAAAATAACGCAGTTTTTATAGTTAATTAACGAATAGGAAATAACCTGCTTGGAGCAGAAACGGTATAGAGTTTAAAAATACAATGCTATATACATGCAGTACTGTGCAACAAAACTTTTGTTGCAACCGACTACGAATTATTCCCTGTCTATTTAAACAAAAATAAGTTTGTAACAATAAAAAACTTCATAGTATTCCATATTTTTTTTCAATTAGGGCGATTATATAATTAAGAACATTATTGCAACTTGTTTCATAGGGAATTGAAAATATTTTCATTTTTAAGAACAGTACTTGTATACTGTTCATGTACCTGTACATTACCTCAAGCTTCTTGAGTTTACCTTCCAATTGACAATCTCGCAAAATGTGAAACATTCCTTTAATGTAAGTGAGCTTGTTTTGAGGCTAAAATTGTGGATGAGCTTTAGTTTAAAGTACGTGCATGGCATAATATCGCAATTTCAAGTTTAATCATGTAAGAACCTTGGTGGCGAGACATTAAAATGTGGGTTTAGCACAAAGTTTGACATTCTAATAAATTAGTTACAGCTTATGCTTATAGGCGTAATTATATTTTCATTTCCCGCTGTTAATTGGTGGGCCAAATAAGGGTCCAAGTTCCCCGAGTATAAACTACATACTTTGCTTCAAAAAAATTCAAGATGTCACGGACAACCATAAAGAGAAATTCTTGTATCAGTGGGAACATTCTTTAAAAGGGTTGGGCCCCCATTTTCTCAAGACTTTTTTTTAGCTCTCAGCGAATACTTCGTGGTAAGTTTGCAACTATCAGGCAAGGGAGATTACGATGGATGAGAACAGTTTGACACTGAAAATGTGTTGAAATGCTTGTTGTAATTTGTTGTATACAGTATGTTTGAAAAGACGACACGCTGTGCATTATAATAAACTCGAAGCTGAATATAAACAACAGGAACGAGTAAAATCTGTTGCAAAATCTCGAAAAAAGAAAGCAAACTGCTCGATACACTGCATATTACCATCTACAAATGTACTACAGTAACACAATGACCACTGTTCCAGTGGAAAATAATATACAGTTCTGAAACCTGTTTTCAACTCCGAATAACAATCAACAAAAACAAAGGCAGATTTAATGTCGTTATTATCTACATCATTTGATTTTCCAAGGCCATCCATTATGCACATGTGACTTACTAAACCAGCAGTCCAACAACGTAAAATTGTCTGGGATGGACCATAAAAGTGTCATGGCGGCTTACGGGAGTCGCTCATGCAGGGATAAGTGGAGGTGTTATCGATGCAAAATTTCCGTCGACGGACTCCCGATAATGGACTACCTTCGTCACTTCAGGGCAGGGGGTAAAATTCATAAAAATAACAACGACGAGTTGAAATAAAAAGCAGGACAAATGTACATGTATTTAATTTCTGGTGTTATTAAAGGATATTAAAGGCTGGTGAATGGTGACATCGTGAAAACAAAATAACCCGTTCTCTTCTAAATTTGTCCTATAAAGTCTTAACCCAATAAACACGAGAGTGTTGGCCCAATGCAATTTTTGTGTCAGGCTGTTGGGGAATGCGGTCGCAATGTCGACTG
>JAQGAO010002885.1:0-18394 GCA_034697705.1 Ommatoiulus sabulosus
TATCAAGAAACTTTAATCACTTAATAAGAAGGCAAGATCATCACGCTGTAAATGTGATAAATTTATTTATCACATAAATAAAAAACTTATTTATCAACAACATTTAGGTACCAATTTCTTGGTTTAGTTTTTATTTTATTCGTAAATTAAAAGTTTGTACGTTAAACAAAACAAAGAAAATAATAGTAAATCCATGTCCTCTTGCTAGACAACAACAAAATTCAAAATCGAAAAAATAATGCTGCAAACTACTATGAACCATTATTCATGCACAGATAAACTATGAATAATTTTAAAAACTTTTTAATGCAGATTTCTGTCATCGGTTTTTGATTTGTTTTGCATTTTTGAAGTAGTGACTCGATTACTTTTCATGGTAAACTGCTGCTTCGCGAAACTGAAAACCATTCAAAATCATTTCCTTGATTCTGCAGTCTCCCATTCAGACAATAAGCCTTTGAATTCCTGTAAATTGTCATTCCACTGTTTTTCTTCAAAAGTTTCATATGTGTAATTAGGAAAAATAAGTGGGGAAAATGTGTAATTATGACAAATAAGTGGGAAAATACGCAATTTTTGAGTAATACTGTTTAAGAATATTTCCTCCAAAAATTGTTTAAAGTCCAAATACAACTGCTCTTCCTTTGTTTTGTATACTTCCAAGAAAAGTAGGATTGCCTCGTACTTCTTTTCATATATTAGTTTGTCACAATTGTGTTTATAGAATTCAAAGAATTCTTTCGTGATGCTTTCCGACAAGTCATCAAACACCATAAATGCAATGTTCTTGTCCAACATGAGGAAGACGTCCTCTAGTACGTCAAAAAAGTCTCCCATTTTTTCGTGCTTCAGTCTCGTATTCCAGAAGCCTGTGAAGAGTTCTTTGTAGCCATAGTCTACGAAACCTCGTAATACCTTCTTGGTAATCATTTTGGCAATTTGCAAGTATCGACAAACACTTATTTCCATTGACTCTGTTGCTTTAACAAAGAGGTGCTGATAGGGCCATCTCAGCAATCTTCTGAGCAATTGCGGGGCTATCATGTACTGTGCAACTTCGTTTGAAGCGTGGCGATAAATTATTGCACGCATGCCAGGTGAAATTTTCATTCTAAAAAGTTTATTAAATACTAAACCTAATGAAATGTAAATTATTTTTTTCGAAGATGCTTTCTTCACGAAATACTGCACTGTAAAAAATGGATGCCATAAGGCTCATTACATGTCTTTTTTTTGGTGTCTGAAAATAAATAAGTCACAAAATGTGTCTTATTTTTTCCGATTTAAAATGCATTAAAATGCATTGAAAATGCATTAAATAATAAAAAATACCAAATAAATTAATAGCCTGTAGACTTTTAATGATCAAATCGAATCAGCATATATCACGTCTAGACTCTGTAAATTTTTAAATTCTCCTTGGAAGTTACCTGGATTCGATCCTGCAACCTATGAGTCATGGAGACAGTGCTTTAGTGCACTGTGCTATCTATAACTACTTGTTAAAAGTTTCTTAAAAATGGTAGAGAAGCACTTGAATTGCATTAAGAAATGCATTTGAAAATTCATTGCAAATGCAATTCTTTTCAATGTAAGTTCTAGGGCTAATGTGCAGTTGAAACAAAGAGCTAATGGTGACGTCACATCTTGTTTGAATTTCAAGTGTCTTAATTTAAGATAGAATGTGCCAGTCAGGCACATTAAAAGTCTTACTTGGTGCAAGTGTCTTAAGGTAAATGGATATTTGGTGTTTCAGTTGGAAAACACACCTTAAATTCAGACTGTGTTTTTACTGCACTTAACAGGTTTTACTGTATTTCGAAATGCACGTTTGATTTTCCAACAGCGCATTTCACGGGAAAAGTGGATGCAGTCCGTGCACCCTGTATATATTCCGTGGCACGTCGTTTTCCAGAGTTGGGCATCGCGCGGGGGAAGCGGCTATTGTTCGCATATACTCGAACTAATGAGATGCTGATTTAATGTTGGCAAAGGGAGCGAGCCTCGCCTGGCGTTGGCGCACTAATCGCAATAATTACAATCGAAGAGAGTTCATAGTCTTGGCAGTAATTACAAGTAATCAGTGGGGGTAATCACGGCAACGAATCACCGCGGCTCGGATGTTCCAGGCGTTTATTATTGCCGTATGGATACTAAAAATAAATATGGCTCCGGCGAGCTATAGATGGACAAGCGCCTATTGTTCACCACGGAGCATTCAAATGGGCCGACCAATAACTATACATGAAAATGATTTCTGGCTTAATTACAGGTAAGATCCCAGCCCGCATTAAAACCGCCGCCGTAATGACCATCATTCGAGTCGAAATAAAACGCGTTTCCTGGCGGCCTGGCCAATCGCCCACCACCCCCGGGATACAACCCGAAGGATCCGGAAAATAGCCAGGGGTCTTCCACCCCCACTTCGATGCTATCACGAAGCAACGAATTAATGTACTCAATTTCGCCGAATACAAGGTCTGGTAATTGGCGTCCAGACTATAGATCGCACCCCCGCTTCAGAAGTGACACAACTGAAAATATTCCATTATGAGATAAAGGTCGTTTTAAATTCACATTCATTGAATGAGCTGAATGTGATTTTAAAAAAAAGGCACTGGAGCATACTAGCTGTAGCTATGTTATCCTGCAACTTTTTAACGTAAAACTATACATCATCTACAATACATGCATGCATGTACATATGGGACTGGATGGTAAATGACGTCATTGTCATAATTTAAACAATGACTTCATCATCAAAAGTTTAATGAAAATTTTAACGAATTACGTCATCAGAATTTTAACGAATGACGTCATTGAATGATGCATGTTATCAGAGTTTTTATGAATGCCGTCATGAGTATTATAATGACGACAACAAAATTGTAACGCGTGACGTCATCAGAATTTTAATGCATTACGCAATTCATTACAAATGTCCCATTTTTGGACAAACATCGGACATCCGAGACTTCAAAACTACCCCCTTAAGTCAGGGGGAAAAAACATATACCGGTAGTTCTACGTCAAAATTAAGTGACCCTACTGGCATCTACCCGAAGCTATAAGCTTAGATGTGTCGTTTTAAAGGCTTTCTTACACCGTCTTAAACCAGAAAAAAACATTTTTGACCTGTGCCAATAAAGCACTGGTTTTCAACCTTTCACCAATATAGCTTTATTCATGTACATGTAAGTGCTAGGATGTCCTATAAACAGTTTATAGTGATCCATTAAGTATAGTTTCAGGCACGAAATAAAATATTTTTCAATAAGTTTGTCCTCAATATAGAACGTAAATTGAAAAAAAAAAATATCAAATTTCCACTTTCAAGTTATTTCCCTTCGTATAATCATCATCATCATCATCTTTGGGCGCAATGCCCGTTGCAGATATAGAAAAACATTCAACATAGAAGGAACCAGTAAGTCACCCTCTTAATATGTACATGTACTGTGTATTCAAATTTGCTGTGAATAATAAAGGGTACAATGTGGCCACCTTTCGCTTGCCCATACATACATATCGCACCCCCGACAGTAAAACCTATGACGTCAGTTTCTTTCCAGAAATAAATAGCTCAGAACAGGATCATTTTCCATTCTCGAATATAGGATGAATACCTACAGCACATGACAGCGCTGCATGTTTCAAAGGGAAATGTGGGTAAACTAACTTGACAGCAGTGCTTTTATTCCATCCTATGACGTATGTCTTTGCTGACTGGCTATCCAACAGAAAGATGCTTTTGTGCATGTCTGTAAAACCTATGACGCCATAGTTTCATTCCAGAAATAACTTGCTCAGAACAGGATAATGTCCTATTCTGAAAATATATCTGGAAACACATTTGCGAAGGTAATTGTTCTTGGACCAACACACGGGGGGAAATATCGAGCAACAATATATCCGGAAATAAATTGCCTGGTGTGCGATGGTCTTTCTGCACATGTCTGCAAGATTTGTGAATTTAAGACCGGTTGCATAGACTAATTTAAACACTTCTTAGCTTTAACTCCAATTAAGGTCATTCTTTCAGCGCGCAATTAAAGCGCCCTGAGTTAAGCCTCGATTAATTAGATCAGTGGCCATTCATAGCCTGAAATTTATCTACTCGAAATGGAGAAATTCCGTCACTTTATCTTCGCAGAAACCGAAATCCGACAAGGAACAGCCCATTCTTCCCGAGTCTACATGTACATGTTTACAACGTACAGTATATGCAAAGTAGATAACTTCGACAATTATGCAATATTTATGCTTCCTTCCTCCAGTTTTAAGCCGAAATCCCCGCCATTCTCCAATTCCCAGAATCGTACCAACGAGGCGTTGCCCACCGATTTCCGACTGACCCCCACCCAGCACGCGACCCAGGTGATCGACACGCACTCGGCGAATATCGACTGACCAATGCAGCTGAGGGCCGAAATTGCGTGGCGGTCAGTTAGTCGCCATGGCACGAGTCAAATCGCCTTTGCGTGCTCCAGGGGGGCTGGTCTGGGGGCAATGGCAAGAAGGGTGGGGGTGGTACTTTGTTTTTCGTGACCCCAGGACGAAGGGATGCAACTGACACGCAAGTATCGTTCAGCGCCAAGGGGTCATTCAAAAAGGACGTCGGACAATGTCTTGGAAAACTGACCCCTCTCATACCTCTGCAGGGTCACCTTTGAGACCAATGACCAAACACTTTCCATGGACGTCCAAAAATGTTACAAATTCTGGTTCTAGAACAACCCGAACAAGAACCAGAAGTTAAAAGGTTTTTTGGACGTCCAAGGTAAGTGAAAAGACTAATTTCAAATGTCACTTATTTGGACAGAATTGTTGATTTCTGCGGTGGTTGACTGCGTCCCTATAGGACTTTTCTTGGACGTCCAAAAACCATACAACTTCTGGCTCTATACAGCAACGGGTTTTTTTTTTTTAAAACGGATCCTATACAGACGTTACTAATTTGGAATTTCACTTATTTTGACAGAATTGTTGGTTTCTGCATTGGCTGACTGCTTTGCGGCAACACAAGACATAATAGTGGTTACCGACAGTTCAGTATAAGCTTGTAACTGCCTGGAGGAAACGTACTGGCTTCAGTCCTTATTTTTCATCCATAGACGGTACTGCCAAAATTCTCTCCTGGTGAATCATTGCGTAACTATACTGATGAGTACGTGTAGTTTCCAGTGATCCATGTCATGTAACAAGACAAAATCCGTGACTTTCCAAAGAAAAAAAAGGCAAAAATATTGGAAATTTCCCAAATCCAGGTAAAAAATGATTTCTAAAATAAGTCGCAACCCAACTGTTTCTATATCTTCACAATAAAAATTAAATACACACAGTTTATTTATCATGGAGATTTCGACTCCCTTCCAACCTGATGGCCTGAGCAGTTTCCAGAGGCAGCTACTCTGCCACATGGACAGTGTCCTGTGCCCAATAACCTCTCTGTCCCTCTTGGACGTCCTTTTTGAATGGCCCCAAAATAGTGATCTATACGGACAAACGGTCAGTTCGTTTTTTTTTTTTTTTAAATCAGTGGGGTGACCGTTAGAAAACAACGGGCAAGGGGGAGAAGCGAGGTAAAAAAAAACAAAAGAAAATCCCACCGTCGCTTGGGGGTGGCGCTGGTGGTTCTGGATGGCACGACCACGCCCTTGAGTGTGTGTGCGTGGCAGTGCCGAGGTCTATTAGGAGCACCCAGAGACTGGAGCTTGGGTGGAGTTCCAAAAACTCCAATATTAGCTCGCTGATCTCAGCACCCAAGAACAATGCCACTGCGCACGCGCACTGCGGCCGCTGGTCAGCACCTGCGCCGCTCCCCCAGCGGCCATCGGAAGAGCCTGATGCGGTCCGGCAGATTGCTATTAAAAAAGCCTGAACTGGATCAGAAATTGCTCGTCCAGGTTGATTTTTGTTGGGATTAATAAAAAAAATACCCCCTAAAAAATGGTGGGGCATTTTAAATGCCCCCCTATAAAACATGCAACATGACCGCCTCTTGAAGGGATGTATCACCTGCTTGACCATCTAACATTTTTTTTTAAACTTATATAGTTGGCATTTTTTTTTCTAGGGGAAAATACATACTGTATATGATATAAAACAGTTGCCAAATGACCGCTGCTATTGTTATTTTTCCTCAATACCTAATATCGATTTAATAGACGGTAATATCCGTTATACCAAAAATTTCGAAAGTATAACACCTGATAAAACTAACACTGAAACATTGCATGACAAGAACAAAAATAAAATTTATGCCTTTTTGCAAGTTTGCAATTTTCAAACAAACACAACCAGACCATTATAGAACGTGTTACAATGTAAATGTTGTGATGAATTTTCGAACAATCTATCCAATCTACGTGTCTAGAGTTCAAATCCGAAGATAGCTATTATAGACGTTATGTTAAAAATTACTGCAAATTAGGTATTTTCCAAATCAATAAACATTCATCACAAATGGCCAACACAGCAGCCACAAATCACTTCATATATGTAAGCTAAGATATGACGTTTTCACTAAATAAGAGCACATTTTACTCCGTCAATAACCAAAAATTGAGTTTTTTTGGATTTGTGTCACTTCTGAAGCGGGGATGGGACATGATGAAACAGACATGCATAAAAAATAATCAACTTGGATTGCCAACTAATTCGCATTTGATGAATTTACGATCACTAAATCGTCTTATATTACAAGTGTACTTGAAAGACCAAATTGTTCAAAAACAACATGGACCAAAACAAAACAACGTAAGTTTGCTCCTGAAATTTTTTAAAAAATAGAAAAAAATAAGCTACAGTTACTGACTTCACGGGTTCGACAACGTCACATGCCAGGGTTCCCCCAGAAATTTCATTTTAACTTCCCTGACTTTTCCAGGCTTTAAAAAAATTTCCCTGACCAATTAATGATAATGTCAAAAATTTACACATTTTGCAAAATTTACTCATGACAATTTTGAAAATTAACATATAGAGAAATTTTAAAAAAAAAATAAAACAAATACATGTATGTCCTCGGAAAACGTGTTAAATTTTGCAAATTTGTACTCTGACAACGTGGGAAATTTTGTAAATTTGCACTGGGAAAATGTGGGAAATTTTGCAAATTTTTACTCAGAAAATGGGCCCTGTGATAACCAAGTAAAAGCATTAATTTTGGAAGGCTACAACAAGACTACGTTGAATTTCCCTGACTTTTTCCAAATACACGTAAGTCATTCTTCCCTGACTTTTCCAGGCATTTTCAAGTTCCCTGACTTTTCTAGGTCTGGGGTATCCTGAACGTCACATACTTGAGTAAACAAAATGACGTAGATTCCCGATGGCGATGTCCTTAGCAAGAGGGGGTGACAGGAAAATGTCCCAGCAGGTGGCGCTCGACCGAAAGCGATATCAACTCGTCCAAGGGTTATTCCTCGTAAAACTGCACCCAGCTCAAGCAGCCAAACTACCCATGGTCTATTTTAATAGGAGCACTAATGCCATAAGCCATAAGTAGGTTTTCGCCCGGGTGGTCATAGCGGTCATTTATTATTAAATGACGTCTATCGCCGCAGGAGGTCGCTCGCGCGCCGGGCGCAGCTACCCAACGTGCACGCATGTGTTGCCAACCAACATATGGGAGTCATATTTTGGGGGCAGGAAAAAAGAAAAAAAAAACTAGAAGATTACTGCCAACATGAAATAATGAGTTCACTCAAATTAGACGCTAACCGTATTATGTGCGTTCTACGCTGGCAGTGTGTTCCAAAGCGCATTTTTCACAAAGTTAATATTTGTCACGTTGGTTGCAGCGCTCGTGAAAATCGTTTAAAGGGAACCGAGCCCAAAGGGGAGAAAACGAGCGAGGCATTTTTAATTTTTTTTTATCTTTTTTAAATTAAACTAGAGTAATAACATTTAAGCGCCATATGTGAGCTCATGTAGATAGCCCAAAATACCTGAGTTCTGTCCCACATGTAGCAAACCCCTCGGGAGGGGGTTGCTGAAGAGCCCACATTGCCTACGTGGTTAGGAATAATAAATCATTCGGCAGGATGGCCGCCGACGATGACGTCATTTACGGAATCCCGTGGTCTTAAGCCGAGCAGAGATCACGTGGCACGGTAGAAGGATTTTGGTTGGTCATTGCATGTACATCAGTTTATGACAGGTTTACTGAGATGCTCGACTCTCCGCCAAACACGTGATGTTTGGTAACATGTTGAGAAAAACACAGTATATAAGAAAAGGAACAATATTGTTCAGTAGATCAAGTACAATGAACTTTGCGTACCAAATGCAATGTTATGCAACTTTATAGGTAGAAGAAAAAAAAGGGTATGAAAAATGGCGTTTTTCGCAGAAATATCTCAAGAAGCACAATTTCAGATTTGAAAATTGTTGTGTTCATTATTTTTTATTTAAATTTTAATATTTTAGAGCTCCAAATGTACAACCTAAAAGGAGTAAAGTAGTCCTAATTTAGCTGTGCAATGAATGTAAAGAATTCAAAACTAAACTACACTACAGGTTGAGTAGGCTATCCTTCATCCGAAATGTTACAAATGTGTGATTTAAAGAGTTTTTTCGGATTTTGGATTATTTGTACATTTATAACTACATGTACATGTATATGAATTCATTCGAAATTATACCCATGAAGTCACTATACTGCATGTAGGACTTAACCCATAATTTCGTAAAAAAAATTACGATCCAACGACTCAAACTTGGATCAAAGTGCGTAAACAATTTAAAAAAAGAAATAATTATACAGCGGTCTCACTCCGTTACTCGCGCTATTATCTGAGAGATACATGAAAACTTTTTTTTTAATAACTCGACGACAGTTTGAGTAATGTACATGTATTTAGACTGTGGTTTCCTCCATTTGCCTATCTCGCGGTCAGTGATAGTTATGGGCATTTTGAGTAGAATAACATCATCAGATGTGGTTGGAAAGGGCCCTTTTTATCTGCGAGATACAGCGCGACTACTTTTCTATTTTTTTTTTTAATTCTTACAATTCTTTTGTCAATTCTGCTACTGATACATTAAAGTGTATTACTACATAATAGATTTCTATATTGCAACATAAATTCGATCACTTTATACCTAAAAAAAGGCTGTACGAATCAGAATTAGCATTCTGCCAAGTGCTTCCTGCATGATCCATGATAAACTATAAACCGTCCATGTTTAATCCATTCCCGTAACGAATTTCCATCAAAATTCATCTTTCTCCCAACAACAACAGCTCGGATGAGGTGATGTCCACTTAATGGACCTGTCCATTCGTCGTCATTATTTCCTCCCGCCATGCAAGAATGCAGCGATGTAAAAAACGTCGAAAAAACAATCATTCCGCAGAGGGGCGCTTTGGGTAAAAAAATATAAAAAAAACCACCGCTGTTTTCACTGGGTCCGATATTACGTTACCGGCTAATCGATCCGGACGTTACGGGGGCCGGGGTTGGTTTCCCGTCCAACATAAGCCATGGTTATTAGATAGAAAAATGGGTTTGGAGTGATCCGAGATGCTCGGTTTTCTGTGTCACGTCCTGCGCCGCCGCGCCGTTGCCAGAGCTGCTTTTTTATGAGGCTCATGTGATTGATCACATTTATCATCGGCCTGTGTCCGAAAATCGACAACAAAATAGCGGGATAATGGGAGGCCGTTTCAAAGGACGGAAGTCCACCGACGTTCGTGACGTGACCACGGCCACGATGGTGGCTCTAATTGCTCCAGGGATATAAAAAAAACCATGACATTGACTGTGTTTGAACGTCCATTAAACGTAGCCGGGATGCGGATGAATGGACGATGGCTTTTGGAATGTGCGTGGGAATGGCATGAAATGAAGAATGCTAAAAAGTACGAACCAAGAGTTCGATTGTTGCTGCACATTTGTGACCCCTATTGGCATGACTGGACTGGGCCATCCGGAAAATGGAGAGCTTTTCATCATTTTGAAATCAATCCATGATTTGTGGTGGGTGGTTGAATAAGGTGATGGGCTAGTTGCGCATGCGCCATGTTGATGCCAACAGATAGTGCACCAAATGCTCAAATTCTATATGTCCAAAAAGAAAATATGATATCCTGATCACTTTGATAGCTGCCAACCATTTAGCAATTTCGTTACATGTACTATTTCTCGCCAATAGGCGACCGTGGATGACTGGGAACCAAATGAGAAGCCCTGCAGCCAGCGATATATTGTCTGATCAACTCTTCAGATCACTTTTCCATTCAACTTTTGTGAGCACTTACATGTACATGCACATGGTCACATTTGTGATGACTCAAATTAGGTTGTAGCTTTTGTGATCACTTAATTAGTTAATTACTAATATTTCTTTGATCAATAAATTGGAAATAATCTTTTAGGATCATGCACTTATTGAATCTTCCTAAAACTTGCTCAGATTTGTTAAAAATATAATTAACGATGTTGCATAAAGTCGTTCGCAACTGACGTAGTAGCATTCTCCGGAAAATAGGGCCAATCATCCCCCCCCCTCCTCCATATGGCGTTTATTTGCTGACTGTTGGGTACTGAGTTGAATTGAATGAACAATATTTTCTGTGATCACTTCGCGATATACATGTATGTGTTTACATTCTGTCTTCTGTGGTCATTTAGCAACACCTTATCAATAATGTGATCAATTCTGTCTTCTGTGAACATTTAGCAACAACTTATGTGATTACTCAGGCATACGCCTTCTGTGATCATAGCAGTATTTCTTCTGTAGTGCCTGCAGTGACCATTGACCACTTAGCAACATAATGTATGATCATTACGGGTTAGACCATGTAGTTAAATAATTCTCAAATCCCTTCTTGTGCCATGCAATCTATAGCCACCGTTTCAATAGCAGACTTCCGGAATCCAACATATAATGTAATTTCAATCCTGAGCTCAACAACTTAAATCCAAACGTATATATATCTCATTTCTGATAAACACGAAGATGCGTCATATTTTGAATTAATGCAAAAATCGGTGAAACCGGTGCATATCTGTTTGCTTCCTTGTCCGTCTTGTTTCAAGAGGTTTTCATCCAGCAATGTATACAGACGTCATCGATGGAATATCCCAAATGAAATGTGCACGTCCATAACCGACTCCCATAAACGCCATTTCTCCGGGGACGGCTGGTGAATTTCCCCCAATTTTTTCGACTTTTCGGCGCGATAAAACGCCATTTTAGCACAAAGGCAGCAAAGGCAACTCAATCGAAAGCTTCAAGCTGCTTAGTGCGCATGCGCCCGTGCGCCATAAACGCCAGTCCGCGGCTTTTTTATCGCCGCGCAAAGCCGCATAATTAAAACTGGACGTATTAGGCTTGTTTGCATTAAACATTATACAATTGCAGCGAGTGCCATGCCAACACCTGAGTTTCACCCGATCTATAATTTGGCTAATGCTAACAATTATTAATAATTTATGTCGGCGGTGGTGGGCATTATCAGTCGCACTTCGCTCATAGGGAATATAAAAAAAAAACTGCGATGACACAACGCCGGGTTTAAATTGCTGCATGCTGGCGTTATTAATTTAGTAACGGGTCATCGATACCATAAAACTGAAGGTAGGAAAATCAAAGAATGTCTCTTCTGCGAATTACCTCGGTGCAACTTCGTGGCACGGATGTTAATTTAGAACGTATACGGCGCACGCTTGTTTTGCGCAACTGACTGAGTGGACTTACCTAAAATGAGAAGAAAAAAAATGACATTAATCACTGATTTAATGACGTGCATTAGCAAAACTGCGAACAATAAATTCCAAATAACGGGGGTACTCAGAGGATTTGCGAATCGCACTTTGGCACTCGTAAATTAAGCCACGCGTGCAAAAGGAATGCACTAATCGGTTTAAAAACATAACCTCTAAGAGCATTTTTTGTACCAATTATCGTGTTGATTTTGCGCACGTGACTTCACGGCTGCAAAAGTGCGACACGCCAAGCTTTTGACTGAGTATACCCCAACTATCTTTGTGAATCGTACTTTGGCAGTCGTGAAGCCAAGTGTGCAAAACGAATGCACAAATTGGTTTAAAAACATCCTCTAAGAGAATATCGTTTTTTTTTTCCAATTACAGCGTGTTTATTTTGCGCACGTGACTACACGACTGCAAAAGTACAATTATATTACCAAGCTTTTATCTGAGTATATCCTTACACGCTACAGAATCGTCACAATCTGTTCTACAGCCTCTCTAGAAAATGCTCCAAATGGACCATTATAATATACAGTATGTATGAGAATGGGAGTGGTGCAACATGCACACTTTCCTATAGCTGCACCAGATTTATCTGTAGTGTCCACCATGTTGTTTTTCCTAATAACCCGAGGTTAACCCTGGCTACTGGCTGGGTTAACCTTTCTCTTCATTATTTTCTCTAATCCCTGCTTGTGCAATACAACGGTGGGTTAACCTAGAGTTACAAAGTAGGTTAACGCTATTCTTTACCTCTGCTGGTGCAACCGGCCCTTATATACATGTACTTTACAATACATTGTGAATTACATCAATATACTGTACATGCATGTCCTTCCAAACTTAGAATTTCACGTTATGGTGGGTACACATGCAAGTGCATGTATACGCATGCATGTACAGTACATGTACATGTATAAGTATACTATTATGAACATTTAAAATAATCAACTTTTATGATGAAAAATGATTCAAGTTGAGTTTGTTTGTGGATTTTTTACGTTGGCTTATTTATTATTTCAAGTCAAAGCACAGAAATATAGTTATTTTTTGTTGTACTGCACATGTATTAATGTCCTGCAGATCTATTAATGTCCTGAATACATGTCCACTGTAATTAAAATGTCTTTTACATGTTCAAAGTATGAATTTCATTAAACTTCAATTTCGTTTTAATGTGGAGAACATTTCTGTGGTCATATTAAAACAGGAATACAAATTGAAGACTGACTTCAAAACACTTTCAGAACGCTCTGCTATAGGAAACATCGAGTAAAGGGGCAAATTTTGACCACTACTTTTCACGTCAATTAAGCTGCCATTTTATTAATTAGTGAATTTCAAAATACAGATGCAGTTTTTCCCTTTGGAAATTGATGGGAAACACCACATCGGGCGTGTTTTGTGGTAGCTACAATCTGTTCAGGATATGATATCCTTTTACGATTCTGCTGATCCAGATATATGCAACAATATACCAACCATTAAAATACCGAAAATAATTGCAAAATCTGCCACTCAAACAAACAAAAAATTGCGATTCAACCTGAAGACAGCTGAAATACGCATTCTTGGATTTCAAAAAAGCCCGACCTTATCACGAGTTCTACTTTCGGCCCTGGACGATGTCCAATTGCCGCCCGACTAATTCCCCGTGTCTGGGGATGACCTATATATAAATGGGGTCCGAAATAAACCAGACAAAATAACACGGAACCCACCTTGATGCCTGTTTACTTCCCAGCTTTTACCTTTGACAAAATTGGACCGGGGTGCCAAACAAGCCTCAAAATAGACGCGCTTTGCCAGTGCACATAAAACATTATACAAACCCATGCGAAGCATAAATATTACAACTCTTGAAATGCCCAATGTCTGTCAAGGACTAACAGCATCCCCATGTGCCTCCTCAGCTAGCAGAAGCAAAAGAAGAAGAAAAAAACAAGAAACGCATTCCGGCCTGTCCTGTTTTGAAGTTTGTTCAACGTCTAAAAAAAGGTTCACCTGTTCCACAATTTCTATTTCAATTACGAGTAACAAAACTGCGTTTGATGCATATGCCAACGGCCATCATTTCGGAAAATGTACTGCTTTGGAATTACCGTGGTTCGGGACGATGAATTTGATATCCACCTTTACCAAAAGAGGCGCAAATGATTATTTATAACACTTTCGAAGTTTCCACTTTGGCATTTCTGACAGCAAAAGACTGGCAAGTCTGGTATAACAATAATTGGAAGATACAGTACGCCTGTGTGTCCAATGCGGCTGCATTATGCAATTATACAAACTCTGAAAATGATGCCAAAAGGGTTCTTTGCAGAGTTTTGAGCCTCTTGGGCCAGGGTAATTAGGTTCAAGAGCTAACCAGTATAAAAGATCACAACTTTTTTATGATAACAATATGATTATTTGATAAAAAAAAAAAGGATCCAGATGCAGCCATTCTGATGAACCAAGTGATTCTACAGCAACCATACCAAGACAGGCTCTTGATAACACCAAGCCAGGTTGGCTGAGCAGACATGACATTGGAGAGAAGGGGGTTCGAAACCAGAGTTGACTATATCTTGACTTTGTCGTCATGTTTGGAATGGTATAAAAATTTAGAGGACATTGGGAGCTATGGAACTTATGCAGATTTCGTCAGCGCGCATATATTACGTGACATTTCATTCATTCTATTGCCGGAAATTACTCGGAGGCAATGCAGAGGTTCGTTCGTTTAGGTGTTGATTCGTTGAAAAGATCACGTGATGTAGCCCCATAGGTAACTCTGCATAAGGTCCATTGTTCCAAACAATGTGATTACACTGCAAAACGTTCCTTATTTATGGATTATCGATGGATAGAACTATTTTGTAGAACCGATGTAAAGATTTTACAACATTTTAATAGAAGGTTAAGACCTAAACTAACTGCGAATAAATGAGTAAAAAAATCCTTCCTTAACTCCAAACAAAAATGCATAGATATTGTTCCAAAAACAGTATCATTATACATGTATATTATATATGGGATTGAACCCCATATTTGGGGTTGAAATCACTTTTTTATAGTTTCATGTTAAAAATTAATAAGCATCAGCTGGACTCTGTTCTGACCTGCATATTTCTCCAACAAATACAGAGGAGGAACTCCCCTTGTTTTTCGGCATTCAAAGAAGTCAGTCAAGATTGCCAATAATGTTCTTTTAAGGGGTGGATGAGTTTCGACTAAGCATTTATTTTGCTATTTTGGATCATGCCAAGTCCGTGCTCGGCAAGCCTACTCAGTGAACCCTGGACCCAAAAGCGGAGTTCGAAACAGCCCCTCCCCAGTGACACAGAGTCAAGCAACTGCTCAAGAAATGATTTCATAATGATAAATGTGACACAGATTTCAGTCCCCAACATATGTCCCGATGCTTGACAGTTCTGTCCTGTCGCATCGGAGCTAAAACAAACCATGCAATGCCCGGATGGCAATTTTGCATTTGGAAGGGAAAAAGCCAGTCTGGGCCGAGCTAAAATTGATGTTTTTTATTTAAAGTGCTTAAAACGGGAAGATGGTTCTCCAAGCCGAAAACCATGACAAATGCAGCCCAGGGTTTGTTGACCCATTTTTAGGAAAGCAAAAACAGATCTGCTACTGTCCCGCTGTCAAAAAAAATTAAACACTTCTGTTGAGTTTCACCTCACCTTTAGAGACATTGCCGGCATGTTGTATACCATGCAAGTAAATTTTCACACATTAAGGGCCGGTTGCACCAACAGCGGTTAAGAATAACCTATAGGGTTAAACCTACTATGTAACTCTAGATTAACCCACCGTTGTATTGCACATGCACTAGTTATGGGAAAATTGAAGAGTAAGGTTAACTCAACCAGTACAGGGAGTCCCCCCCATGCAGGGTTAACTTCGGATTATTAGGAAAAACAACATGGCGGACGCTACAGATGAATCTGATGAAGCTAGGGAATTGTGCATGCTACACCACCTGATCACACAGACAGGTGAAGTCAGAATGCGCAATCTGGCAGCATTGGTCAAAGTTAGTTCCTTTCCCGTCCTCCATTTAGGTTTCCAGCAGGTTAGACATGGGTTCCATAACCCTGGGGATATTTCATCAAGAGTTAATTAGTGCAAAACAAGTCGTTATTTGCTATATATATAGGTTATGAATCCTTGCTTAGATTGTCAACTTATCAAAAGCTACAAGTATGATACAATTCAGCAATTTTCAGTACATGGTCACACCGCGCACTTCGCTTTAGAAGTATAAGTCGACTCAGAAAATTTTACAAAAAATTAATAAAAAACTACCACCTTAAATCAGAAATTTTCAATTTTTGAGTTGTGTCACTTCTAAAGCGAAGGTGCGACATCATATTAGCTCACCTAAAGTGTCACCTTTGGTGGTACAGTATATCGTTACAGCTCTAGGGTAAACATAAGTTCAGTGCAACTAATTATTCTTGCTTGATCGAGTCTCCAATTTTATTTAAAAATTTGGATAAAAAAGGTCCCTCTGCGTTCTTGAGATGGGCTTGAGATGGTGCGTACACCAAGTCAGTGTTTCTCTTGCTCAACGGGAAATCCGCATAGGAAAAGGATGCTAGAGTTACAGCAAAAATAGATTTTTTCAAAATGGAAGTCAGCATTTTAACCCAAATTTCACAATACAAAAACAAACTTTTCAGGTTCTGGTTCAAGTTACATGAATAGCTTGATCTATACAATGTCATACATTGGAACCTCATTAGGAAGAACTAGTTATATAAGAATTCCTGACAGCAAAAACTCATTCCCAACGGACGAATAATGTTAATTTCTTCGTTTAAGACGAATTCTTAATTCTGATATTACAAATTTTCGCCTAAAACGAATGAATTTTCGATGTCCCAAGCATTCGCGCTACAGTAGGCCTTCATTAAAACGAACTTTAGGCACAATGAAAAATGGTAACTTAAACGAGAAATTCCAAGACATAAGTTACAGCATCTTCCCATTCACATGTACTGTATATGTACTGAGTATATTTACTGCATGTGCACACACATATTGCATAATGGATGTTGTGCAGATTTCGTCAGCATGCATATATCACGTGACATTTCATTCATTCCATTGGCGAAAATCACCAGGCGGCAGTGCCGAGGCACGTTCTTTTAGTTGTTGATTCGATGAAAAGATCACGTGACGTAACCATATTACGTAACTCTGCATAAGGTCCATTCTTTCAATGGCATAAAATTGCATATTATGCCAACGTCAAAAAATTGCATAACACGTCATTGGCATATAACATTGCATTTTGCGACTTTTTTTAAGGAATTTTTGAGGAATTCCTCGACAAAAGTTGCAACAGAATCTAAAATTCATCACGGCTTTCCCATGCAACAACGTAGTATAGATTGCCACAAGTGTGTTTCCATCCCGGTTTCCGTGCACATTCAACTTCCACCATCTTTTTGTCCCAAAATTATCGACAGGTCATTTTTTTCCCATCATGCTTTGGCCCGGGCGCTTCTTTTGTACGGGGTGACGCCATGGCTCCGAAAGAGTCAAAGGCCCACAGCCTCTCATTTGTCAAAGAGATTTTTCCCATTGTCCGAGCGGCTCGGTACGTGTCATGGCCTTTTCATTTGCTGGCCATTAGAGGCAACCTCTCTCAGGACGTTCTTTGCACCCACGCTTCACGTCTTGTCCGTCCAGTCTAAGACAACCATAAATCAAAATAGTCCGGCGTGAAAGTGAAGAAATAGCGTCTATCCATGAGCCAGATTTAGCCGAAGAATAGGCGAAAGAGCTGCTGGCCCTTTTTGTCCTTTTTTTTTGCCAATTTTTTTTTTCCTCATGGTGGATATATGAAAAGAAAACAGGTCAGGTATTTCGCCAAATTGTGCTCCAGGTGCTGCCTCGCATAACTCTGTACGTTGCAAACTCGCCGGCAATTATGGCACTGGAGAATGGAAACGTTGTCATAATTGGCCATCCATAGTACAGTGAATTAGGGGGGATTTTCTTAAGAAAAGACATTAGAAAGCTGACTGGACCAGCAAAGAACGGCGCAATTCATACACGGGAGAAAGCAGTTGCACTTTATTTTTTATTTTATTTTTCATTTTTTAATGTAGGCCTATATAAATTGATAATGAAAGAAAAGGGGCCAAAACATAATACACAAATTGCTGGTATACTTAGCCCAGCTCATTAACTACGCTTGATATATACTGTAAGTACACATTTTCCACCGGCTTTTGTTGTTTCTGTTATACTGTGGTTAAAAATATAAGTCGGCTTGTTGTTTATCTTTGCGTCCGAAATAACGAAAGGTCAGAACATTTCGAAGAATGATTTTAGCCGGATTATTTGCCAATTCGGAAACTATCTTAACGTACTGCAACGCACATATATACAAATTTCAATCATTTATTTGCCTTTTTCTTTTTTCTGAGCTTATGTCGTTTTTTTAAATTCCTTTGAAAATTGCTGAGGTGTATGAATATGGTGAAATGTGCAACAATTGAACATCTATATACAGGGTTATTACAAAAGAAGCATCGGGTTTTAAAAGAAAAATTTAGAAAGTATTGCAGATACAACATGGTAAATGAGACATGAAGAGAAAGTGAAAATGTCCAAGTTTTTAATCATACCATCACAAATGTTCAATGTGAGATCCT
>JAQGAO010002886.1:0-18394 GCA_034697705.1 Ommatoiulus sabulosus
TGGAAATTCCTGATTGCATAATTATGGACCAATGCCGTGACGCACAATTACTTGTGAACCATGACCGCATAACATTCCGATTTTTTGGGCGGGAGCGGGTCACAGATTTAACGTTATTCTCGAGTTGAGGTGACAAACTAGCTCCCCTCCTAACCGGATCTACTGACCATATGTGCGTCATTTTCTCCTTTGGACACTCAAACAACCGGATTTTGCAGAAGCGCTTGAGGCTGACCAAATAAAACCAGAATAACGATAACAATAACGTCAAAATTGACATACTGTACATGTATTTTAATTCATATGTCAATGTTATCCACCATTTTTCAAAATAAACATCGAATATATTCAGTATTTTGCCAAATTTACCATTGACAATTTTGATAAATGTTAATTTTGAAAATTTTACCAGGATTCCCCCAGAAATATCAAATGTACTAACTTTTGCAGGTTTTGAAACAAATTTCCCTGACCAAGACATTGTCAAAATTGACAAATTTAATTCATATGTCAATGTTCTCCACCATTTTTCAAAATAAACATCGAATATATACAATATTTTTCCAAATATACAGTACTATATATATGGACAATTTTGATAAATTTCAAACCTTTTACCAGGATTCCCCCAGAAATTTCATATTTTAAATTTCACTGGCTTTTCCAGGTTTTGAAACAAATTTCCCTGACCGAGACAGTGTCAAAATTGACCTATATCCACGATTTAGCAAACTCGACATAAAAAATATTAAATATTTCACAAAATTGACGTCGCAAAATATTCAATATATTGACAAAATTTATTATTTACTTCTGAAAGGTTTACAAAATTAGCGCGACATTTTTTTTTTGAAAATTTGACAAAATTAGCATGACATTTTTTTTTTTAAATTTTACCAAATTAGGATGACAATTTTTTTTAAAAAAATTTACCAAATTAACCTGAAATTTTTTTTTTAATTTTACAAAATTAGCAAGACAATTTTTTGAAAATGTGATAAATTTGTATTCGGAAAATAGAAAAAAATTGCAAATTTGTACTCTGAAAAAATTCAGAAATTTGTAAATTTTTTCACGAAGCTGTTGCAAAATCGATACGGCACAATAATCAAAATATTGCAAAATTTACCTTGCTAAAAAATACAATTACTATGACCATTCATTGAAAAGTCGACTCATTTGCATTCGGAAAATGGAGAAAATTTTCCAAAACCATTGACAATTTTGCAAATTTGTCCTCGAAAATGTTGAAAAGTTTTAAAATTTTGCAAATGGGCCCTAGCTAACCATGCACGTTTAACCAATTTTAAGTTGGATTGCGACAAAATTAATACGTTGAAATTCTCTGACTTTCAACGTAAAGTTCGAGGAACCTTGCAGCAGTACCAGGTACTCAAAAAGACGAACTAATTTTAGCGAAACTGCAATTAGAAAAACGGCCAAAGCAATTCTGCTGACTTTCTTTGAGAATGGAGCTCTATGATTGGCTTGACCATTGCAGAAGTGACATTGAAAATCTAAAATTAGAATTGCACCATCTTAAATTAATTAGACGACTTAAGATTAAACGGAATTCTCGAGTTGAGGTGACAAACTAGCTCCCCTGCTAACCGGATCTAATGACCATATGTGCGTCATTTTCTCCTTTGGACACTCAAACAACCGGATTTGGCAGAAGCGCTTGAGGCTGACCAAATAAAACCAGAAGTTAGAAAACTGCAATGTCATTTTAAGCACCCCAATTTAATTAGGGGGTATGGAAATAAGCCATTTTGTTAAACGTAGAACCATATTTAAGGCTATAAAGTAAATGATGACGTCATCATCAGAATTTTTCAAATTCATTAGAATTTAATAAATGACGTCGTCATTACCGAATTTTAATTAATTTAATTCATTAAAAATGTTCTAAAAAATTTAATCGGAATTATATTTTCCGAAAAAAAAATAATAAAACAAGCCCGATTTAATTGTACATATTTTCGGAAATTTTAATTTGACATATAAAAAGGTACTTCCAGAAATTTCATTTTTCAACTTCCCGGACATTTCCGGATTCTGAAACAAATTTCCCAGACAAATGACAATGTCTAAAATTGCCATATCGACGCAGGACAAAAATATCTAAATTAATAAAGAAATCGTTTTTTTTTAATTATACAAAATTAGCATGAACAAATTTTGTATTCGGAAAATGTCGTGGATTTTTTGCAAATTTGTCCTGGAAAAAATGTATCAAATTATGCAAACCCCGTAAAAGCTTTAATTTTGGATTGTGACAAAATTAATTCGTTGAATTTTCCTGACTATTTCTAAATAAGTCACTCTTCTCTGACATTTCTAGATATTTTCAAGTTTTCTGACTTTTTCAGGTTTTGCAGCAACTTTTCATTCATAAACTTGGGTTAAGATTTCATTACAACTTCGATCAAACTTGAGTTTTTTCCTCGAGAGTCGAGATTTCCCTCGAAAATTATTGGTAATAATTTTATATGGAGATATTTTTTCAGCTAAACTAGAATTTTTAGCTGTCTGGAATGTACCTCTAAAATAAGGAAAAATCATTGCATTAATAGTTTTTTTTTTTTGGAAAGCTAGGCCCTAACAAATGACGTCGTCAGAAGAATTCTAAAGAACGGCATTCATTAAAAATATCCCATTTTGGCCCCAATCGGGCCTTTTGTTTTAATTTAATGAACGTTATTAGTGCATCCGAATTTTCGAAACTCCAAAACTGCCCCCTTAAATTGATGAGATATGTTATTGTGTGTCAAAAAAGGTACAAAATAAGTGGAACATTCCAGATAGCCAGGAAGTTAACTATTATAGTTATTTTAGGAAAAGTCTTCAACGTCTCTTCTTGTGCCCCAAATAATGCAATCTAAGAGACTCGATGGAAAACTTTGACAATGGATGGAATGCTAAGCCATGACCTGAAATATACTTATCTTTTGTTAGGTCCTTACCTCTTTGGGTGCATGACCTTTAAAAGTGTATATACAAGTAGATAGCAATGTCTTCCCCGATAAAATTGGCCGCACCTAACGGGATTTAGGATCTCATCCCAAAATTCGATCAAACTTTAGTTTTTATTGTTTAAGTCGGGTTTTTCTAGAACATCTGATACTACGAACTACGGTCTAAACCATTAAATTTGCAGATTCGTTTCATGGTGAACAATATGGACTGAGAATAGTCTGAGATGTAATTTAAACTAGAAACTTTTAGATGTCTGGAATGTGCCCTTAAAATAAGTGGAACATTCCAGATAGCCAGGAAGTGAACTAGTTATAGTTATTTTAGGAAAAGTCTTCAACGTCTCTTCTTGTGCCCCAAATAATGCAATCTAGAGACTCGATGGAAAATTTTGACAATGGATGGAATGCTAAGCCATGACCTGAAAATGGGCTGAAATACACTTATCTTTTGTTGGGTCCTTACCTCTTTGGGTGCATGACCTTTAAAAGTGTATTTACAATTAGATAGCAATGTCTTCCTAGGGTACTGGATAAATATTGCGCAAACGCACCATATATAAAAGCCCCAAACGATCGGTTTCTGGACATACTTTCAGAAATTCGGAGAAGTTAACATCGACGAATTTCAGTCTTCAAAACCTGCGAATTGCATCCAGTTTCAAACTTCCAAAGCTGAATTTGGAGTCTTTGGACATTGCAGAGAAGGAAGATCATTAATAATTAAGGTAAGTTATTTATGCCCTAGTGTTTTTTTTCAGTTGAAATCAATTTCTAGCAAGTTACTGATTTAAATCAAGCCAGGTTTAAAAATTTCCATTTTAAATATTTTTAACTGAATGGTGAATCAATTATGAATTTACTTATTAATCATATATTATATAAAATTATGACGCAAGATTACAGTTGAAACTAACATACAAGGATAATTCTCGCTAGTTGTTCAGGATTTCCCCAAAAATTTTATATTTATTTCCCTGACTTTTCCAGGTTTTAAAACAAATTTTCCAGACCAACGATAAAATTTGCATATGCCATTGTTATTCGCGATTTTTAAAAATCTACAATATAGGACATCCACAACATTTCTGATCCACCCCTACGTGTAGTATCCTATACTGCGTCGTCTGCTACGTACTTCACTAAGTAGATAGATAATCTTTAAAATTGATTTTATTTTCTAAATTGTTCTATTATTTCAGTATTTTGAATTATAAGAGTAGGCCTAATCATAAAATCTTTTCGTATCATGCGAGTATAGGCATAATGTTATAGAATTATTTAAAAAAGGCGCTATTTTAACAAAATAATTAAATTAAAATCGAGTGTTCATTATTCCTCACATAATTCAAAAAATCAGAAACTTTAATCACTTTTGACGAATTACTTATGAAAACGATAAAGTTGCAGACGATGTCGGATCAAAAATGTCGTGGATCAAATTTTTCTAATTCCATCCTGGTCTTTCTCCATCAATTATTAAAAGTAAATGTACAACAGGTTACCCCTAGATATATGGAAAACTTGAAAAAGTCAGGGAAGAATGACTTATTTTAAAAACCCATGCAGAGAAAGTCAACGTATTAATGTTGTCACAATCCAAAATTAATGCTTCACGTGGTTAGCTCAGGGCCAATTTGCGAACTTTTTAAAATTTTCCCATTACGAATTTGAAAAATGTTCAACTATTTTCAGGACAAAATTGGTAATTAAAACGGAGCAAATTTGCAAAATTTTTAAATTTACAAAGATAAGTTTGAAAAAAACTATCACGTTTGCTAAGCACAAATTTTAAAATTTTTTAATTGTTCTCCACTAAAGATTTGTAACATTTTTGACAGTTAACGAGGACCAAATGCAAATTTTTTTAATACAAATTTGCAAAATTTTCAACCGTTTTTGAATAAGAAATTTGCAATATTCTTAACCTTTTCAAAGAACAAATTTTAAAAAATGTTCAAGCTGTCCGTGTACAAATGTGCTAAACTTTCATCTTCCGAATATGAATTTGTAAAATTTTTTCATGCTAATTTTAGAAATTTTTTGAACAATTTGGAATATTGTCCTGTGTCTATTTTGCAAAGCAACATCTTAATTGCTTTCATTTCAAACGAAATTCTGAATTTTGGTACAGACAGAGATGTCACTTTTCCTACATTCCTGTCTAGTTATAGGGTTGTTTTTCTGAATGTAAAAAAGCGCAGAAGGGTTCCGTTTCTCAAGTAAATTAACTTTTCATTTAAAAAAAGAGTAATCATTGTGGAACAAAAATAATTTTGCGACACTGGCCCCACCCTAGTTACGGTGCTGGCCCTCATCATGCACCCATGTCATGTCATATACCGAACAAACTTGCAACTTTTATAATTTCGCTAAATAAACCACAATTTTATTTCTTTTTTCCAAGGTCACGATACAACAACCTAAAGTCGGCACCAAAATGGCATTGAATTTAAAGAACGAATCTGAAGTAAATGCGATTGAAGATGATCATTGTTACGCTGCGCGCCTGGAGGCCATGGATGCATTGGTCAGCAAAATGAACATGAGGCTGCAATCGCAACAAGAGGTTATCGAAGAGCTTGGAGATACGGTGGCAGAACAACAAGAATTGCTGGTCAAAATGATTGAAGAAATATATTTTCTTCGAGCCAGAAGCAACGATGTTCCAACAGCATTGGAACCAGCGCCTCAAGTGTCAGAACCACTAGAAGCTCATGAACTACGGAAGACCATTGACCTTTATTTCACAATTGGATTGGAAAAATTCAACGGAAGAAAATCCACGTACAGGAGATGGATGACGAATGTGGAAGCTTTCCGGAAGCAATTTGAAATTCGGGAAGACTTGATTTGGTTGATTTCCTTGAATCTGATGGAAGGAGAAGCCTTCTACTGGTGGTTGTCTGCAAGTCGTTCCATCTTGACTTGGAAAGAAACCAAGGTCGCACTTCATGAAAGGTACTGTACTCATTGACAGTAACAGTACTTTCCATCAAGTACCGTTTTGCGATCCAGGAGTGACCACTTTGGCCGAAGGATTGAAATCTACATCAACGCCTTCCTTGCATTACACGAGCTTGTGATAATGGACATTCATCCTTCATCAAGAAACAACAAATGCCATGAACCAGTGCAGAGTTCAATGGCATTTTATTTAACAAATTTTGCAATTTTAATCAAAGAGCATCTTATATTTTAGTATGTCAAGATTGTGTATCTTGCATTGTTTTAAAACACATGTTATGATGTAAATTATTGCCAAATAAAATCGTACTTGTATTTTTACTTCTTGCCTTTTTACCTTCCAGCCATTTTCGAAAATTCTGCAACCTTTTAAAAATTTCCTAAATTTTGCAATTTTGTCGAAATACTGGTATTCACAAAATTGTAAAACGTTATAGCAGAACTGGCGAAAAATCTGTCAAACGGTTAACAATTCGCAAAACTGTCGAAAAATTCGCAATAATGCAGAAAATTCGCGAAAATTGTGGCCAATTAGAAATATTGTGGAAAAATTTTCTTCAAGTTCCTAACCATCGAAAATTTGTAATTTTAGAGAATCGCCAAATTATCGATGTCGAAAAATAACACTGTTCAAGAAATTTCCTATAGCCGGACAAAATTGCCCATGGAATATTAGCAAAACCGTCAAAAACTCGCAAAACTGTCGAAAAATTAGGAAAATTTTCTAAAAATTTACAAAATTATTGAAAATTACCAAAAATAGCCTCGCTCCTCAGCTAAATTTTCAATTAATGACTAAATAATAATCAATTTTAGTCATGATTGGAAATGTTCTTTGGCGAGTACTTTATTCCGATCCAGCGGTTAATGCTACGATAGGATTGACGATGAACAATTACATTATTTATATTAATTGAAGAATGATAAGAATGACTATTTATAGGTCATCAAATTTAGCAATGATTGAAAATTAATTCGACTAAAGATTAACAAAGCATTTTCAAGATAGAAATTTGAAATTCCAGAACGGTGAATAATAACTACAAGGTAAGGAGGTATATTTTATCCATATTGAGTTCAACCTTAGGCTACTGACCACGTAAAAAGTGACCATCGCCACAAAACAGCTGCAATGTCAGTACAATTTTTGTGACCAAGATAACAGGTTCTTAGTCAAAAGTCAAATGCCTTTAGGAGACTAACAAACTTGAAAATGGAATTGTCCGTAAGCCGAGGAGGGGTCATAAAAGGGCATGTGCGTAAATGCGAGTTGTTCGTAAATCGAGGTTTAGTCTGTTTGAAATTAAATCCTTCTTTATCAGTCACGCTTTGGCCTGGAGGCCTGCAAGCCTTCCATTAAAAGCCCACTCAACCAAACTACTCGTCTTCAAATCTGCATTTTTGAAACATGATGCAGCATGCACTCTCAAAAAAGTCAAAACCCAACCCATGAGGGTTAAATAGCTGATTTTCCTACTCACCCGTGACTCAATCATGGATCTGAATCATTGGCTTTAAACCGCTAATCGAGGTCTCCATTTTTTAAAAAAGACCTCCCCTCAAAGGAAGAAATTAAGACGCTCAACAAAACTGTCTTTCAAGTCCACTTTCTAGGATAATTTTAAAATTCGTGTTCATACGTGTATATCGCATCCCCACTTCAAAAGTAACACAAATCGAATTTTTTTATTGTTGACATAAAACCATTTTAATAAGTGAAAATGCATCGTAATACGTGGTAAAATAAACCGAATCTATTGCAGGGTTAACCCAGAAATTTCATTTTCAACTTCCCTGACTTTTCCAGTTTTTTAAACAAGTTTCCTTGAGAAATAGCAATACCAACGTTGACATATGCCAATGTTTCCCGAATTAGTCAAAATCGACAAAGGAAAATATTCAACATTTTCCCAAATTTACTGATTGCAGATTTGTATTGACCAGACTCTGTAAAGGTTCAAAAATCTCTAAATTTGTTTTCGGAATGGGTTAAAAATTGTGCAAATTACACCTCAGCAACTGCCGAAAATTTTACAAATATGTATTCTAAACAGTTTAAAATTTTGCAAATTTGTGTTGAAAAAGTTTGGAGATCTTGTAAATTTATATTACGAAAAGTTTTCAAATTTAAATTGGTTAAAATTTTGAAAAAAATGCGAATGGGTCCTATAAACTAACCACGTGGAAACATTAATTTTGGATTGTGACAACATCAATACATTGATTTTCTCTGACTTTTTCAAAAATAATTAATTTTCTCTAACTTTTCCCAGTCCGGGGAAACCCAGCATGACAACCTCAGATATGTCGTTTTTACTCGAAAAAAGCTCATCTCGCTAGACAGTTTTCAACCGGAAATGTACAATTTTGAAGATGGGTTAATTTTTGGAGTGGAGGTGCAAAATGTTAATTTTTACACAGCAACTTTTATTTTTAAAAATATTTTTATATACATTTTTAATTAAAAAATTAACTTCTGAAATTGCAGTTCTAAGGACAAATTTAAGATTTGGGTCAATACAAAATTCCTCAAACACCTTATTAAAATCTCGCCTTGATCAAGCGTTGACAAACAAATATAATTATCAATATCAAAGAAGTTATTATGAAGTTTAGTAACACACTTCTGAATCAAAAAGTTCATATTTAGTGGTTGTGATTGACCCATTTTGTATGGTTGTTTTGGAAACGCAAAGTTAGGTTTATTTTGTCATTGGTCATTATGATAAATACAGTCGTAACCTCGTTCGGGCGAATCTCGAGGTGACTAAAATGTGTTCATTTATACCGTAATTCGTATTAACAGAAGTCAGAAAAAACATGACTTCAACAAAATGAACTTAATTGTAATCTTTAATAGCTTGGTTGAAATCCTACTCTACGTAATGAACGTATTTTCGATTTAAAGTTGCCAAAATTTCCCAACAACATTTTCAATTACCTGCTAATTTTGTTCAAACACGTGCAAATTTTATTTAATAAATTGCGAATTTTTTTAAGAATTTACCACTTTTGCTTTTAAAAATGTTTTTAAAACTGATTTTTTTTAAATCTTTTTCTTCAAAAGTCTTTAAAAAAACGTAAATTTTATTTAAAAAATTGCTGATAAACTAATCAGCAATTTTTAAATAAATTAAATAAATTTTTCTAAAAATCTTGCCATGTTTTTATTTAAATTTTTATTTAATTTGCTATTATATATTTAAGAATTTGAAATTTTTGTTTTAAATGTGCGATTTTGTTTTTCCAAAACTCGAGTTTTATTTTAAAATTTCCGATTTTTTTTCAAACATGTTTGTTTTAATTTTCGATTTTATTTACGTATTTTATTTTATTACCGAGCGTTTTTCGTTTTAGCCGAAAATGTGTAATTTTAAGATTTGAAATTCGTATTTAACGAGGCAATCAATATTATTCGTCCATACATACAGTAGGACAGGGAGTGGGAAATGCGTTCGTACTATATCCTAAATCCGTATAACGCGGGTCTCTTTAATGATGTTCTACTCTATAATTTTAATTTCTGGGTTAACAAACTACCTTTCCGAGAATTTACGAGTGAACTACTAGGAACTTGCATGTATATTCGTGACGCCGCATATAAATTTCAACTAGCCAATAGTTGTTTACCCAAATCCCAACCTTCAATTTAAGACAGACAGGATATTACCTATATTTTGTTTGCCAGCTTTCACATTTGCACGAATTACTATTATGTAAAAGTGAAAGGCAACCCAATTGTTTGCGTCTCAAATACATTAAAAAAAATTGCGAAACGTCATACTTTAACATGATATGGAAATGGTCAGAGCTCCCAGTTATGACACAAAAGCTCTAACACGAAACACATGTTTGAGTTTCTTGAAGATTGAACAAATTTATAAAAAAACGCAACAAAAATGTTTCGTGAAATATTTCGAAGAAAAAGTTTTGCAACAATGTTTCGTTATAGACAGTAAGAGAAATGCAATTAAAAACTTGTAACCGAACTGAACATGTTCATTAATACTATCGTGCAAGGGACCATTAAAAAAAAACTTTCGTCCCTCAATCATGATTCGGATGCCTGAAGCTTAACTTACAGTAGGAAAATTTTGAAAGTTTTGCTAATTTGTACTCGGAAAACGTAAATTTTGTACTCTGAAAAGGTTGAGAATTTTACCAATTTGTCCTCAGAATCAGATGGAAATTTAAAAAATTTCTCCTCTGAAACTGTTGAAAATTTTACTAATCTGTACTTGAAAACAGTTGAAAATTTTGAAGATTTGAACTTGGGAAAACGTGAAAAATTTGGCAAAGTTGTTCTCGAGAAAACGTGGACAAATTTATAAAAATGACCTTGGAAAAGGTTGACAAGATTGCGAATTTATGCTCGAGAAAAATGAAACTTTTGCAAATTTGTACTGGGAAAATTTGAAAGTTTGCAAATGGACCCTGAGCATTTTAGTTCAGACTTTTCCAGGTATTCCAGGTCCTGAGGTACTCGGTTTACTGACTTTTGCAATTTATAACATCACCTACACGATCGATATTGTGCTCAATTTCCCTTTTATAATACTTTGGGAACTGAATTTATTTGGCCATTTTTTTATCGAGTGGACGACTGAGTTGGTCATATCCCCTCCGAAGTTTGGCATTATTATTGGGGCATGGTTTGTGAATTAGGGGCCGTGGTCATGGATACCGACATTAATAATGCCTATACATACTGCGCGCATCATTAATTCTGTCATTAGTATTGACCATGTAGATTTCCCCCATAGACAACACTGAAGGCGAATGATGCAACCTATAATGCCATTATAGGTGATGGAACGTGTAGCTTCTGGTTTTTAGTTCTACGATAGTAGTGGTACTCAGACGAAAGCTTTGGCAGTCGTTAAGTCACGTGCTCAAAATCGAAATGCATTTGGTTTAAATTAATTTAATCACGGTTATCGTTGTTTTTTAAATCAATTAATGTACATGTATAATATTCCATTACATTAAAATATTATCCAAAATTTAAAACAAATAACATATTCAAGAGCGTTTCTGAGATACGTTGTACGTCATGAATTGAAAAATTGGCCAAATTTCAGTCATTTACTTTCACTGTAAACTTGACCTTGAATTATGAATTATAAACTTGAACTTTGAATTGAAATTAAGCCAAAAAAATATTATAAAAACATTGCTCGTTAAATTGTAGATAGCACGAACTGTCAAGTGGGCAAAAAAAAAATACCAAGTGCGAGCGTTTAAGTACGAACCAAGTAAACAAATTTTGCAGTAAAACTTCGCCAAGTTCCGTTAAATTTAACAGCGATTAAACTGGTTGTAATCAACGATAATCAAGTTACTTCTATAAATAATTTTATTGCTTATAAGTTACACGATTATGTCGCCAATGACGTGAATGGGAGAAGTGCCAAACCAAAAGCTGATTGTCCATGGGGGTACTCATCATGCAGACAGATGCTTTACGAATAGCGCTTTAAGCAGTGGTTAAGTCACGTGTGGAAATTCGATCCGTGGATTGGTTTAAAAAAATTCAAAAACATTGCATTTCTTTTGCACACGTGACTTCACGATTGACAACAGTGCCGTTCGTAAAAATTATGTCCGAGTACCCCTTTAAAATTGTAACTGTTTTATTAGTTTGATACGTAACACCAAACAAACGATCCAAAAAAGCACTAAATTTAGATTAATGACAAACTAAGCTACTGCATAATTCAAAAAGCGATTGATGAGGTCATGCGTGTATACGTGTCACGATGATATTTGTTCCTGTTTAATAACAAAAGAACTAATAGGCCGCAACTTATTTAAAATATTACAAATGATGAATGAAATGACGCTATCAGGTGTTGAATGAAGCTTGAAAACTGCAGTTTTCGAACTGTTTAAAAACCAGTTTGAGTTTAAAGAAAAACTGATTAAAATCTACCATTTTTTTCTTCTGATTTTTTAATGACGTCAAACAAGCACTCCTAAATCCAAGTTGCTCCCAAATACCGACTTAGAAAAGTCATGCTCCTTTTTGAAAACGGAAATGACTTCATTTTTCATAAATGTTTCTAATTGGAATTACATGAAGAATCAATTAACAAACTTGAAAGTTGGTGAAGCTTACACAAATCATAGTAGGGTGCAATTTTTTAAAAGTATTGAAGAAATGACGTTTAAATTATAAAAAATTATTACGTTGGGCATACAAAGAGTGAATTTAAATGTAAATGTATTAGTTATGAATTTCTCATTGTGTTATAAGCATGGTCAAGTAAGGTATGTAATGTTTGTAACTTGAATATTTTTTAAAAGATAATTTAAGAGGTATAATTTTTACAATTTTTTCTTATAAACGTTATTTCTTTAAACGATTTAATTTTTATTTCAAAACCTGGCCATTTTTTTTTCAATTTCTTACAAGATATGATACGTTTTTTTAATTTCTTCAATAAAAGCGTGTCGATTTTGCATTAAAAGTAAATAAACAATTTTTTTTCATTGAAAAAGAAAGTGTAATTATTACGGAAAAAATTGCGTTCTTTGTTGAAAAATGTACGCACCAATTAAGGAAAAAATCGTACTTTTTTATGAAAAGAATAATTCGTGGACTTTCAATGGTACAAATTAATAGAATTTATAAACTTTTTATAGAAATAAATCGCGTACTTTTCATAAAAAATTATGTACATTTTAAGCAAAAGTTGTATCCTTTAAAATATATATAGTTGGGAGAATTTTTTTTAATAAAAATTGAATCATTTCCGTAAAACAATTGTCAATTTTTGGGGTAAAAAATATATATCGTTCAAAAAATAACTTGCACGTAAATATTCGAGTTTTTGTTGCGTGTTAAAATTTATATAGTTTAAAAAAATGTATATAAATCGTTCAAAAAATGACTTTCAAATATTCAAGTTTCTTTTATGTGTAAAAATTATATAGTTTGAAAACAAAATTCAAAAATTAATAAACAATATTTCCAAAAACATCACATTTACCCAAAACCTCGACAGTTTCGGGTACATTTACATTTCACGGATCTTTCACATTCACCAAAAAATACCATTATCAAAAAAGTCAAAAACCCTTTATGTCCAAACTTCGGTATTTCCCAAAAAATCTCAAAATAACCAACAGGAAACCCCAACAATCCTAAAGTACTTTCATTCGCAGCCTGAGGAAGTTCCTCGACCGGTCATCACATCGGACAAGGATACAAAAATCAGTTAAAGATTACTCAACAACGATTGTAAACCACGTCATGCATCATCCATTAATTCAACAGATCATTTGACAGGGAAAAAAGCACCAATGAAGCACTCATTCAACAACGTCATCAACTCTGGAAGCGTGACATCAACGCCCACACCGGACAACGAACAACCAACAGTAGGTTTCGGGCAAGGAGGTGTGTGATCGGGGATTTTCTCCCAAGAACCTTGTCCTATAAAAGCCAATTCCCGGTTCTCGAGTACTCATTTTCAAACCAAATTTTGCCTCCTCAACTCGCGTATTAGCAAAGCTCCGACTTTTCACCATGTCCTGCATCGAGCGAGCAATTTTGGTGGCTGCAATTCTGGCCTTGGTCAGCGCCGTCCATTGCCGGCCAACGTCCAAAGTCCACAAGCGACAAATCGACGAAGACCTCGAACTTCGAGCATTTGAATATTACAAAATACTTCACCAGAATTACTCTTGTTCACTTCCTCAAATGAGGGTCATTCCCGTGCAGACCATCCATCCCACCAACAGCGTCACATACACCACCGGAAGCGTGATGCTGCACAGATGCGCCGAAGACACCGGATGCTGCGCACCGTCTATGGTGTGCGAAGCCCAAGAAACGGAAACGGTCACCTTGCCCATCCTCGTCCACAAACCCGGAGATCCTGAGCAACTTCCTCAGATGATGAACTTTGTCAACCACACGTCGTGCCATTGCGTACCGGAAGGAAAATCTACCACCGTTTAGTGAAGCCTTCAAGAATTTCGAAAATGAGCTTCAAAGATACTACTGTAGTGTCTCCGAAAAAGATACCAGATTCACGGTGGATTTTTTTGAAATGAATGTTCGATATAACACCACGAGCTACAACCGTCCAAACTGTGAGCAACTTCCGGCCTAGTGGGAAGCGAGACCAACTCTGGATTTTGTGCAGTGACTTTTGGTTTTTTGTCAAAATATCGCTGGATTTTATGAAAGCATCGAAGCACCTCCGATTTTTGGCAGAAAAAAAACCCTCCGATTTCTGTTAAAGCACCATGAGCTTTAACAGTTATAGTTAGTTACCAGTTCAATGAGCCAGAAAATAATGTCCAAAGAGCTTCAACGGTTATAGTTACCAGTTCAATGAGCCAGAAAATAATGTCCAAAGAAGACAAAAAACCCAGACTGATTTTGTTCAAAAGAACCTCGAGATACTCAAGAACTTCAACCGTCCAAGGAGCGAGGAACTGCCGTCCAAAAAGGATACCAGACCAGTCCTGGATTTTTGTCCAGTGACCTCTTAAACCGTTCCAAAATATCCTGAGTTTCAATAACGACAGTCAAATGTTCAATATGCCAGAAGATCACGTCTAAGAAGACAAGAGATACGAAGATTTTTTGTTCAGAAAATATACTGAAACAATTTCAGAAACCGTTCAGTCGTCCATGAGCTTGGATCTGAAGTGCATAAAGGATTACGTCAGATTTTGGTTCAAAAACTTGCAAACTTGATGGAAAACATGAAGAATTTCAACCGTTAAATGAGCTACAAATGAGGTTTATAAACCCGATATTAACACGCTGGGACTAGTCAACAGGAACTGAATATCGAGGAATAATTATTTATAATGCATATTTGAAAGACACGTTTTGTTCGTCGAATTTTGGAGTTCGAGAAGTTACCAGAAAAGATTTTCTGACCAATTCTGTGATAAGAATTTTGGTGCGAGTAGAAGATGGGGTCGTCTTGGCCAGTGCATATTTTTGAAAATTCAATGTCAGCATTTTTTACATTTTTATCAAGATTGACTTTGGACTTTGAAAAGTCTGTTTTCGAACATGTCGCCATAATAATTATCCCAACAGAGAAATGTTCCCCATTTGGAAAGTCAAAACTCGGACTAAGAACAAAGTTTCACATTTCCATAAATGCGTTAAAAGTTTATATAAGAATGAACATAATTTCTTTAAATTTTTAAAATACATTACAAATTTGGCTTAAAAATAAACTATTTTTAATGTAAATTTTTACGGAGTTTTGTTTTTTCGAATTTAGCCTTAAGACGAATTAAAGTTGAATAAAATCGATCGATGAACATAGTTTAAAATTTTGTATAGCTTCAAACTTTATGGTTTGAAATTTTAAATAACTTCAGGTTAATCAAAAATTTTGTTTATTGATATTTTAGTAAAGATATTTATCTTATGCTTTAAAATAGTACACGGAAATTTTAATAAACATATTTAACTGACGTTTTAAAATATTTAGTTTATCGAAATTTTTCACAAATTTAGTTAATTGGATTTAATTAAATAAAACTAGTTCATTAACATTTTTAAGATACAATTTATTTTAAAGCCAATTTTTATGATTTTTTTTCGAATTTAGATTTTAGGAGCGTTTTAATACTTTGTATAGTTGAAAACTTTATACTTTGAAATTATTAAATAATTTTTGTTTAATAAAAAATTTAGTTTATTCAATTTTTTAAAGCAGTTTCTATCGATTTTTTCTAAATATTGATTATTGAATTTGTTAATAATTACAATAATAAATCAATAAAAGCATACCTTTTTCCCGAAAACCCACGTTCTGAAAACCCGAAATTCCCAATTTTTGTTTTCGGTATTATCGAAAATATTTCATTTTCTACTGTAATTTATTTAATAATACCATTGTTAAGTCAGTTTAATTCACACTCTGTTCATACTCTATTTTTATCATTTCGCAATATATTCATTATTTCATGCTGGTCATGTTATCATTTACTCGGAACAAAGTTTGCGAACATATTTAGTTTCAAAGATGTTTAATTAGATTTTATTTATTTTTGTGTACAGAAACAAAAACATTAACATACTTTGTACGCGCTCTTTGTTCGGGGATGTGATACTGTTATCGTACCTAACTTATTGTTTAATTTATTGGTGGTGAGAAAGGACAGTTTCGTTTGATATTAATGTTTTCGTCATTGTTCCTTATCATAAGTGGTCGTCAATTTATACATTTGTTATTAAAATTTTATTTGCTAAGTTCGTGTCTATTGTTAATTCTTTCATCATTTGTGTAAAAGATTTTGAGTTTTTTTATCTTAGAAATTAAGGGTCCACCCTAATTATTGGAAAACTAAAAGTAAGTACCATCTAAAGATTAATTTTAAAAATATTACAAAAATATACTCTATTTGCATTATAATTACGAAACAAATCCTGTTTTCATTTTTGGTTTTCAACTCAATTGAAAAAAAACGTCCTCAAAATTTCCCCAAAATTGGACTCCCTTCTACCCCCTGTCCGCATTGTGTCCGGTCAATTAGGACTTCCCCCCCCTCCCCCCCCATCCCATTCGGACGTCCGAAACATTTTATTCGGAAAATTTTGAAAGTTTTGCAAATTTTGTACTCTAAAAAGGTTGCCAATTTGTCCTCATAATCTGTTGGAAATTTTTCAAACTTCTCTTCGGAAACTAGAAAATATTACAAATCAGTACTCGAAAACAGTTGAAAATGTCGAAGACCTGTACTTTGGAAAACGTGAAAAATATTGCAAATTTGTAAGCTAGAAAAAATTCTAAAGATGACCTCGGAAAAGGTTGAAAATTTTCCAAATTTATGATCGAGAAAAATGAAAATTTTGCGAAGTGTTACTGGGAAAATTTATAAGTTTGCGAATGGACCCTGAGCTTTTGAGTTTTCTGACTTTTGCAGGTTTTCCATGACTGGAATTACTGTTTTCTAACTTTTGCAATCTATAACACATCACCTACGCGATATTGAGCTGAAATTCCATTTATTTTGGTAATTGATTTTATTTGGATTTTTTTTTTCAAGTAAACGTCCGAAATGGTCATACCCCCCTCGATCCCTCATGTCCACATTGTGTATTTACACGAGGACGCCATTTTTGAACTGCCCCTAAGCAAGTTACGAAAAAAAAGGTCTTGACAAAAGTTGTTTATTTTTAAGGGGGTCCTGTGAAAGGTCAATATTTACAAAAACAAACAACTTTTGAATATAACATTTTTTTTCGTAACATGTCTATATTTATGGATGCATCAGCGGTTCTTTTGAAATGGGGTATAAAAATGTGCATATGCGTACAATTATGAACATAACATGGAGTCAAATATTACGGTACATTTTCTGGTAACGTCTTTCTTTTTTTTCTTGGTGAATTTATAACACTGTGGTCAATTTTGCACCCACACAGAACATAGCGCATAAATTTGAATATTTTATGATATCAACAATTCACGACTAGACCACCCTTAAGAAAGTCCAAATAGGACAATAAACGTATTAAAATACATAATCTTCCTCCATGATATGAACCTCGGCAATCAACTGATAAAAACATTGAACATACATGTACATAAAAACGAAAGTTAAATTTACCAATATAACATTTGATAAAGACCTGATAAACATCCAAAAGCAATTTACTTAGTACTTATACCGATTGGATTTTAATTTGAGCATCTTGGCTTTTAGGGGCAATCAAGCATGTTTTGCGTCTTAATTTTGAAGGTCAAGATCATGACCTGACACATCACTCGTCTCAATTCTCAGGCGCCACATTTTGCACCGAAGTAATCCCATTCACAAACCACTGATATTTGTTTAAAAATAATTATGTTTAAATATCAGCAACTCGGTCATTCAGCCTGCCATAATAACATCGAAATTCAGACCTCACCGCCATCTGTGGGATATATTTGCAAACATTTATATCAAAATTTATAATCGAATGACTTGCGTGGCGCCACTTGTCACCACTAGCCATTTGACACCAAAAGTGAAATTTAATAACTTTTAGAATGTCACTTTGTATTACGAAAATGTGTTATTTTGAAAAGCTGTATGTTGTTCAGGTTGTTTGAATATATTGAATTCAGAAGGCCAGGGGCATGACCCCACGAGAATGGGGGAGGGGGCCTGACCTTCACAAGGAAGAGGGGGACTTTACCCCCACAAGAAATGAGAGGGGGAATGACAGGTCTCCAGCCCAGGGATTAGGGGGGAGGGCAGGGTAGCGGGTCTACCTACCTTAGGGGGACAGGTCAATGGGGCCATGGCCAAGGGTAATTCAAAAAGAGTTAAATTTTTTATAAAAAATGTCATTAATTTCCTTTTTTTTAGAAATTTTGAAATAAAAGATTAATATAATATTTTCCTTTTTAGGCCATTGGAAATTGATTCCTTGTTTAACGTCCTAAAAATGGCTCAGTAGTGGGGCGGACGGGACCTTTTTT
>JAQGAO010002887.1:0-18394 GCA_034697705.1 Ommatoiulus sabulosus
GCAACGTTATGCAGCACGCTGGGCAGATACCGTGGCCTTCACGGTATTTTCGACGCTATGCAATAACTCTCTAATATGAAAAATGTACATTATTACGGTAAATTCCCCGATAAAAGTTGCAGCACCTTCCCATTATCATACGTGGCGTAGGATTTCATCCAAACTTATAACAATTACACGATGAACAAACTTTGACGTCCATCGAGATTCGTCATAACGAGGTTCTACCGCATGCGCGATATTGCCAATATTTTCATTAAATAATTGCAAAGTTGGGACATTAACTAATAAAGCGGTCTTTAGTTAAAAGGTTGTTGAGGTCTCCAAGCTGGTCGTTAATTAAAAGCTCCATAATTCATCGCCAGGAATGGCTATTTGCACACGAGCAATTTTAATAAGCCACTTTTAAATCTTGTTCATAAAATGCGAGGAGAAATTTGCCAGCGTTAATGCGCTACACCAGTTACATTTTGTCGGATTTGACCCGAGTCGACATCGGAGAAGATATTTCACTCGGAGAAAAATGTAAATTTAATTTGGAGAAAACTCCAGCCATTCTGTTTGTTTGGCATTCCGAGTTTTATTCCCTATGTCATAGCCACCGAGGTCCGAGGTTACTCTCACTTAAAAGCTTCCCTTTTGCTCGCTTTTTAATTATCCGGAAAAGACTTAATGAACCATCTGAATTTACGTCATATCTCAGTGCTACGTCTTTTGTGCGTAGATTTCGTTGGCAAGTTCATCGGAGTAATAAGACATTCCATTATGTTGGCATCGTAAATTTCAGTCTGGCTTTTGGAGTTGGAAATTTATCGTCGTGTTTTTTTTCTTTTCCGTGTAAAAATATGATACGAACGAAATTCGTTAATGTAACATCCAGATGCGTCCAAATTCTCCCATTTAAAAGGCTTTGTATCTGCGTTTAAAAAGCGAGTCGGATGCTGAAAGTCGTGCTCTTAGCTTTATGCACGCCTTCTTAGTAAAATAAACGTTACAAACTATTGATCATGTTTCCCGAGAAAAACGTGCTCGGAGTTACGTGTATTTTGAGACCCTCGTTGTTATGGCAAAGCGTTGTTTGACATCTGCAATGGTAATTAACGCCCTAGCTGGCTCTGGAATTGGTAACGTAAATAAAACTTCTCGGAAAATGTTACGGAGTTTTCTAAGAAATGTTACCGATATAGTTTATAGTTTTAAGATGTGCGGAGAGTCATCCAGACTAATTTAAGAACAGTATGCGAGACCATCTTCAAGTGGTTGGATTAATTCACTTCGAAATTTATTGTTTTTTCCATTAAAAAATAACCATTAGTACAAAAATTAACAGTTCAAGAGTGTTCCAACTTTTGTTGGTAATATCTTAAAAAATAATTTTCACTATTCCATAAAATACGAGTAACATTATTAAGAAAATCATGTATTATTTTGCCAAGGAGATGGTGTATGACGATGTAATTCAAATTAAAGAAAGCAATGTTGCCGAAGCGTTGAGAAATAAGTTATTTTGTAGTGAAAAAAAACGAGAAAGTAACAATGAACTCGCAGTTTTGCGAAAGTTTAGGGACCCCAAAAAAGTACGTAAAATAGAAAGTTCGATAAACGATGATGTCATTGAAAACCCTAAAAATGCAATATGCATCCACCTGTATTTCTTTGACATTCCAAAATAATCAATAACCACACAGCTATAGATTTTCTTTTCCGAAATTTACAATTTCAACGCAATGTGTATAATTTTATTTTTGCCAACACTGCATCAATTTATTCCTACATCCATCTGTCGCAATAAAGATTGCAACTTTGATGAGAAATGGTTTCGAAATATAGTTTTGCGCAATTTGTAATAAACAAGTTGGCCAAGAAACTTCGTCAAATGTAAAAGTTCAAACGATCGAAATCTATATTTAAATCAAGAAAAAAGTTATTTGATTAGAAAAAACATTTTTTTTACTATTTTCAAAAATTGATAACTGAAACTACTGTATTTGTACTGCATCTATCAATTTGATAATTTCCAAGACGTTTAAGAGGATTGCCTTAAGTCATTTATATGAATTCAGCGGAATGAAAAGCTCCCAAATTTCTATGATATTTGTCATTATCAGCGCAAATTAACGACAATATTTCCGCTCTCAGGGAAGTTTTTTCTTTCATTTCTCTTATGCTTTTAAGTGGTTTCCTTTTCAAATTACGCTCCCCACAGTTTCCAAGTTTAATCATGACTTCAGCATGTTACGTACGAACATTTCACCACATATTTTCCACAATTTTTTTTCTTCGTCTTATAAGTAATTGAATTTAGTATCATTGCATGATGTCTGCATACGCCGCATAGACTAGCAGTGTTTCTTTCTATCTTAATCAGAAGGAAGACTGAATAAATTACACGCATGGATAACTTAAGTTTTTTGTCGGTTACGAAGCAGATGAAAATAACTTCGTGAAAAATACCGAAAGAATTTTCGCTGTGAATTTATAATATGGATACATATAAGGCCAAATATGGATGTCTATAATGGCGTATTAAAGGTAACAAACAGGAATGTGTTCGTATAACATCTAGCTACATATAATAATGGGTGAACGCAATTTCACCAATATTACCATGATAAAATTGAAAATTAAGCTGCAAATACAAGTATAGTTACAAAGAATCTTAGGCGTAACACCTTTTGCACGACGACTCTTAAAATTTCAACAATAGATCATTACGAAAGATTTTATGAGTTCTATTGTTAAATTTATTAAGCATCAGACTATAAGGAAACGAGCATAACACTAGCGCTTTCTTTGTTAGAAATATGATAATATCGGAAGCCTTAAAAATGAATATTTTAATTATCTGCTTTTACGAATGATAGAAATATAGCCGCCTTATAATTTATTTAAAAACTGGAATAATAAAACTTAGAAAGGCATGAGGTTTAGATAAATTTTATTGGTTTTTTAACAATTCAATGCAAAAGTTTAAACCAGTATTGAAATTACTTCTTGCCCCGAACTTCAAAATATAAATTGCATGAATCAAACACTATATGTGCTTTTTAAAAGCCGGTTGCACCAACTTCAGATAAAACTCAGATAAAACAATCTGAGGTTTACAAACATCTTCGGGTTAGATGTTTGTGTTGCGCCAATTAACTCTTGCTGAAATACAGTATCCCCAGGGTTATGGAACCCATGTTTAACCTGCTGGAAACCAAAATGGAGGACGGGAAAGGTACAAACTTTGACCATTGCTGCCAGATTGCGCATCATGGCTTCCCCTGTCTGCGTGATAACAGGTGACCCTTAATGGGTCAATCGACGGTCATAGTTTATACAGCTGTACATGTAACAGCAAGTATTGTAGACAGACTTATCATCTTGTTCTTTGTAGGAAACCATAATAGTGTACATGTAAATAAATAACTTGTACTTACCAAATTGTCATAACCAACGTTCGTCATCTGTTATGACTGTAATAAAGTAAAAAACAACGAATAAATAAGCCGGTTTAATAAATACAAGTTTGGAAGTAAAAATTCGTAATGTCCAGGTTTTAAAATACAGCGTATACATTGAAAATAATAAATAATCAAAGTTAAACAATAAATATCTCAAGAAAGCTAAAAATGTAATACAAAAATTATACGTAAAAGTGAACGTAAAAAATTGAGATGTCTGTGCATTTTGTTTTCTAAAAACAATTCTAAAATAAAACTTAATAACGTTGTATTACATAATTGGAAATGCATTATGTAGGGACTTGAACATTAATTTTAAATGTTTCATTTCTATAGGACTTAAAATAATTTTTCTCTTGTTTGATTAGAACTTGACATTTTTGCATGTTATATTTCGTCAATTTTGAATGCTTGCAAGTGACCTATTTATGCTTAGAAAATTAAATTTTTGTTATGTTAGTAATTACCGACTGTTTCTTCACAAGCCTTCATTGAATTTTACCGCTTTTACCAAAAGTTAATTTATTTTAGGAATTACACGTTTCCACGTTATTTCCAAAGATGACAATAATAATCATGAGCAACTTTATAAAACTTTACATTAGTGCGAGATCGTTTTTTCAATTTTGTATTTATGATATCATGTTATCGAAGTTTTTCGGTCTCCGTAAAAATTCTTGGACAACTATGCATTTTTCATAAATCAAGAATAAATATTCTGATTTCCTTTTCCCAATACTAAATTCTCTAAAAATTTGTAAGATGTAATTTTATGAAACCTACAACACAATACTGTATATCGCGAGATCTAGCTTATTTATAAAAAAAAATCAGTTGATCCATACGGTAGTGTTATCGAAATATCGCTGTTATATTCACTATAAGTCACAGACAGTGCTTTTTGGCTTATTTTTTCTGCTGTTTTTTTCACAGAAAGTAAAACATGTTCGATACAACGAAGAAAGAGGGTGTCTAGTGAGCCAGAAAATATGGATGAAGCAACAGCTGGAAAAGACAATCACGAGCTATATTTGCTGTTATATTAACAACTGGGCTTCGAAACGTATAGTGAGTGGCCAATCATAACTTCTGATTTTCACGTGTTATTTTGCTCTCCAATGGGCAATGAAAAGCCAAGCCAGCTGCAATATCATTTCGCTGCATTTTCAATAAACTGGACCAGCGTCTAGTTTAGGCATATATTACTCCTATACCATAACTACATATCAAAATATGAAGCAATTAACGAAGGATGCGTTATATGGCAACGGACTCCAATTAAAATTCCTGATGTTGGATTTATAAACATTATTAAATTCCCGGAAATGAAAGCCGAAGTCCATAAATTAAAGCAGGACTACTAATACAAAAAAAATATGTACATGTATTTCGAATTGGATTTGTTTCATAAACTCGGTAGAATATTCCGTAAATATTTACTCTAATTAGTGAAATTAGGCAAACTCCGCGAGATTGACTAATTTATGTCATCACAAAATGCAAATAAAATGCGTACGAATTAAGGATTCGTATCGAACCATTTCAGGTTATAAATATTAATGCGCAGCAGTTAATTTAAAGGTTTACCATATTTCATATCCAAAACGCATAAAAGTATAACTGGGAAAAAAGCTAATGCATTAAAAGTAAGAAATGAATATCTAATAAGAAGAATAAACGACTGACGAAAAACAATAATTTCAAGGTAGAAAAGCAAAGTTATTTTTGTGAAGAAAAAGTGAAAGATGGTTTGTATGGTAAATATTTGTTTTTTTAAAAAATAATGCCAGAAGATGAAACGTAATTTATTCATAGGGTAAACATATGCAAAAGGCAGGTATATTAAACACGCTAAGGATATGCTTAAGACATATTAACATTTATAGCGAAAATGTGTGAATTTAGGGAAGATGCAACACATACATGTACGTCTTTGCTCCTTACTATCCAGGGATTTGATAAGACCATATTCAAAACTGAAAATGCATCTTAATACCACAGGTATATGATAATTTAGGAAAACAATTTCACTCTATATAATGTATTGTAACAAATGTAGATAGCATCACAGCGAAGTAACATAACTAAGTTTCATATAACATAAATACTAAATATACAGTACGTATAAGAAACACATTGTTCATAGTTAAACAAATTTTAACAATATGAAACATTACTTATAAACTTCTGACTTAACAAACTTTAGCTTCAGTCTAAAAACAATTTAACAGCTAGATAAAACAATGTGGCAAATACGAAAAATCAACTAGAAATTTATCAACTTAGTTAAAGCAAAATTTAGTCTAATTATTTATCTTTATTTTATATTATCCTCTTTCTTTAACAACACTAATTATATCTAAGAGAATACAAACAACTATGATAAAAATACAGAATTAATAGCATATACGAATTATGTTTAACTTAATTTTGAAGAGAGTACTGTATAGGCTACGTGATTAAAGACATGAATCCTATTGTTTGTATGGGACATGAATTTTAAGAATAATATTCATAATTTTTTTTGGCGAAATTTGATATTTACAAAATTAACATGAAAATATTTATAAAATTTGTATGTATAATATTTGTATTCTGAAAAGGTTGAGAATTTTGCCTATTTGTCCTCGGAATCTGTTTTGTTCTTTTGCAACTTTCTCCTTAGAAACTGTCGAAAATTGTATAAATCTGAATGGTACTCGAAAACAGTTGAAAATGTTGCAAATTTGTCCTCAAAATTACTTTAAAAATGTGCAAATTGTGCTCGGAAACTGTTAGGCATTTTGCAAATTTTTTACTGGAAAATGTTATAACCTTTTGCAAATTGGCCCTGCGCTATAATTAAGTGGAAAAATTAATTTTGGATTGTGACAACATTATTACGCTGAATCTCCCTGTTATTTCCAGACATTTTCATATTTCCTGCCTTTTCCAGGTTTTGCAGGCCTAGGGGAATCCTGTTTTATGCAGAAGATAATTAATTACCAAACGCTTATAGCTTTTTCTTAAATAGTATCACAAAAATCGTTGCTAAGCTCTCAACTTTAGAGCTTATAATGCCAATAATATCGTTACTTATAATGTCTGTTTTAATAGGATTGTAATTCGCATCTACACTTACAGTGTATCTCGTAATCTATATAGTTACATGTTTCGTAAACTATAACGCTATCTAATCCCAGCATGAGAAATTTATTGTCCATGCCTTTTGTCTATTTGTTTCTGGATAAAAAGAAACGTTTCCGTTAAAACTACAGACCGTTGCAAGTTTATTATGCGGCAGTTATAAAATTACGACATTGGAAAAGTACCCTCGGTGAAGAAACTGGCGTAGGGACAGTTTTGACAATTTCTAAATTCGTAAAACTGCTTTCGCTTTTCTGGAAAAGTTGAACTGGGAATATTTATGCATCCAATTCCAGTCGCATTTTATCGTTTTGGCTCGCCACCAGGACCTTACTTTGATTTTAGGGCAGGCGAAAGTCGAGGAAATGTCGATTGCTGGAATATGGTTTATGTTTTACATTTGTTTGTGAAATTTACGAAAACGGTTTTTGTTTCTGCTTGCTCGGGCATCTATGGGAAGCAATAAAAAACCGCATAAATTGGCTAGCAATCTTCGCCGTGGCACTTACTATCGAGCGCAAAAATAAATGTCAAATGTAGAGGGATCCAGAAGTCGTTGAACATTGGGAGGCCCCATAAGGCGCCATTTTGAATTGGGTCCTTCACTCTTATAACTGCAGGGGGTTGCTGGTTCACGTTGTTGACTAGCGTTTAAATAAAGTGCACCCAGATAGCCTATTTCTTGTAAAACATTCCTTTTCACGCCTTTTGAACTATAAATTTCATGCGGAAAAAATGTGTAGGCCTATATCAGATAATTGCATAGGGTCAAGTATGAAAATCATTCTGAATTACACTTGTATATTTTTATAGATTTAATTTTACAGTTTAAATCAGTGAAGATACGAATGGTATTCCTTCTGGTCATTGCTAACGGACCAAAGTCAACTGTTTATAATAACATAATGATAGAGTTGACATGTATTCTTTTCATGCTTGTTTCAATTTCTAAAGAAACGTCAGGTGAATCAATTATAAATTAATTATGATATCTGTATTTCAATTAGAAAAGTGTACTTTAAAACAATATCACACGATTTTCAGCAATTCCTATTAACGAAAACAATTTTTTTACAAACTATAACGTTGGTCCAAAGGTATCCCGTAAAACTAATTAATTTTCGCTCCAGAAGTTACACCGTTTGACTCAAGAAAAAATGTGTTTGTGTGGTTACAGGTATTTTTGTTACTTTTTTAACAAATACAAGTGAGTTCAGATTTAATTTTTTATAATATGAAGTAATGCAGTATACTCAATTAAGATTTTTCCATTTTACGAATTTTTTTGGAAGTTTTTAAGGTACGTAAAAACGCGATTCGAGTGTAACACGGTGCACAATTAGCTAAACGTTTAAAGCGGAAATGAATTGCATGTATTATTATTATATAGAATGTACATGTACGAGCGTATGTACAATGTATAGTTAGTAATGATAAACTTTTTTTGACCACATGCTGTACTATCTAATAAAAATCCATCCATTTTTGAAAAGATTAACTTTAAACTACAAGTGATTAATAAATATCGTGCGCAACATGACAATGATTTAAAAGTTCAGTTAAAAATGCATTCCAACTTTTTGACTGGCAAAAACTTTAAAGTTTACGTTAAACTTAAAATAAGATCAATTTGTTAGCGTAGGTACTTTTTTTTTAGTAAAATACACCTTGCAAGTGAGGGGAAAAAACGAGATAATTTATAATCGCATTCAACGCATTACTCTCTTTATATACCAAGTTGGTGTTAAATTATTTTCAGCTAGTTTTATGTGTTTGTAAGTGATAAATAGATAGAGGATTTATCAGGAAGAGAAATGCTCGCAATGAATTTCGATAGGCTGAAATTCTCAACAAAAAAAATACGAAGTTGAGTTTTGTTATGCCCCATTTGCCCTTAACGATCTGATTTGCTATTCAAGAGGGTAATTTTCTCACGCAGCTTTACGTGGCACATACAAGTGAAAGCCTTATTGATTAAGTTATTGAAACTAAACGAAATTTATGGAAAGTGATTTGAGCAGAACTTGTTTTTAAATGGCAGCGATACGTAAGACATTAATGCTAAAAATGGATGTATTATTTAATTTAAAATAAAATTGAAAGAAGTTTGACATATTACTTTAATAAACGTTACACTGAACAACCATACCTTGGCATTTTTACAAAATGTTGTCAGTTTAGCATCAAATGTTCCTTACTGAGTTTTTTTAGGCACACTGAAATATCCTAGACGTGTAATTGAAATTGACATTTTGAAATTGAAGGGTATCTTCGAAAACCATTATCCGTAACAATCCTTTCCCGGATGCCAATAAAAAACATAAATGTTACGCATAATATGACAGGTAACGTAACTTAAATCCAATAAAGTGCGTATAAGCAAAAACGTATTTGTTAGCCAAATCATAGTCGAAGTTTCGATATTGTACATGTATTATATTAAATTAATAATATTATAATTTTTTTCAAATCCGCAATGAATACAGTATATTTCAAAAGGACTACTAAATCTGACTCTGTATCAGAAAAGCAGTGGCGTCGAGAGACATCATTAAGCCTGAGGGAAAATTTCTCACCGGGCCCCCAAAACAAAATGTGCATAGAAAATTGATAAAAATATGGTATGTGATATTACAATACTAACAGCTTTTTCAGGTAAATTAGTATTGGATATTAATTATTTCATACAAAGATATTGGTTATTTCCGTCATTAAAAATGGACATGCATCTGGTAATATTTACAATACAACTTTCCTGGCTTTTTTTTAACAGCAAACGTTTGAATAATATCACTAAAATCTAACTGCCTGGCTAATGCAGTTTCAATAGTAAAAGTACCCAATTTATAGAGACAATTTTGGCACATGGTGGATCATAGCACGTTCTTAATTCTTGCCAATACACTAAATGACCTTTCCACCTGAGCCACGGTTACCGGTATTGTGCAGAATATTTTAAAAGCAATGCAAATATTGGGGGAAACAACATCAACGTGTAATTCTTCCAATGTATTAATTAAGCAACTCATGAGGTAACAATTGATTTTCACCAAAGGTTGCTCTGTGTATTGTTTTCAGGTGTATTATTTCATCGGTAATTTCTTTGGAGATATCACAAGCATATTCGTGACCTATAACTTCTGCATTCTGTCTTAATTTGCTAGCATCTGCTGCCAATTAATTCCATAAAAATCTAAATGACATGCAAATTTTATTTACAGCGTTATATCGCAGGTCAAGTTTTCAATAACAGAATCTAGACTTTTGTAAAACACCTGAGTTTTCAAGTGATCATAAAAAGTAATTTCTAAATAGTCATTATCACCAATATTTTTATCTGAAAATCTTTTCCTTTCGCCTATCAGGCAAACTTGTGGAAGGTATTTCAATATGAAAATTTTTAACAACTAATTTGCATTTGCTGGAAATGCTTTTCCAATTTTCTCTGATATCATTCACAAAAAACTATTTATGATTCAAATATATTTATACTGTACGTTTATCATGTATTACATATCTAAATAAGTTAATTTTATCGTCAACAAATTTAATTGTCATAACTGGCATCAAACTTAATGTACAGTATACACTCATTAAAAACGATACATTATAAATGAAAACTATCCGTTTTAACGAATGATTGGGTTGATCAATAAACAAATGTCACCAAAAAATGAAAAATGGCCAATACACCGTTAGATTATAACGGCTACAACAATGACTACATTGCGAATCCAGGTTATGTTAATTAGATATGTAGACAGAAGTAAACAAGCAATTAGCATCAGAAATTAAAACATATCGGCCTTGATCTTTCCAAAACAAAAATACTATTATTAAAACAGAAAAAAACGCATAAGAAAATAATTAAAGTCGCATTGATACAATTATTTTCCATTCCAAATTAAATTTTCTTTCTTACAATTTTTTCCTCTCGGGAAATTTCTTGTAACATATGACATCCTTCGATCCATCGATAATCACTAAATTATGCAAACCACAAATATGTCACCGACTGCACGATCTATCAATTAAAGTATCAGCTTTTAAAAAGTATGTCATATTAAAACTAAAAGAAAGTGCTTAAAATGACACGAAATTTATTACTAGCGCGTCGACCATAGCATAAATATGAACAATTTTTTCTCACAATTTTCATTTTTTTCCAGTCAGAAATCATTTCAGGATGAAACATGCCCTGAAAGCCAAGCTTTTTCAATATAACGAGAGAAGGAAAGGAAAAAAAGCATGGCAGGCAGAATATGCCAGATAAATGAAGCATGAAATGTCTTCCGTTCTCGCTACACCATGGCGATTTTTATTAAGAGATCCTCGGGACAAATGATGCCTGCTGACCACCGAGAAAGGTGTCCACTACGTATAAGCCCCTGCTATTGCTTTCAATTTCAGTAGCCAGAAGCATCCATCAAGACAGCAGGCTTTTCAGCGGAGTTTTGCTAGCAAATGTAATAAAAAACTGAGGGTCAAATTTCACTCCAAATACTATCCGCGTAACGTGAAATGATATTCTGCTGGACAACGTTCATAAAACGAGTAAAAACCTTTCTTAATTTGAACATGCGCCAATGTAACTTATCAAATAAAAATCCAGGCTAGGTTCATGTATTTATTCAGATATAACGTTCCCAGCTTAGCTCAGCTGGGAATGCCCTTTCTAGGGGCGGCACATGTTTTTCTTTTTCTCCTAACGTTTGTGATTATGGTCTAATTTTAAATATGTTTGATTATTTGTGCTCACAAAAAAGCAGTTATCATTTCACTAATTGAAACCATCGATGCAGCGTGAATAATCAAAACGTTACAACTTCAATAACCTTTTGAGACAAATGTCAAGGTCAGCAAAAGGCACATTAGCAGGTGTCCCATAACCTTCTCAATTTATTTTATATGTGTTTAACTTTACTTAAATGCAATTTCAACATATGAACAGTCCGCAATGGACTATTCATGAAAAATACAGTTCTACAATCAAATACTGATCAAAATTTACGATCAATTTAATATAATGTTCGGGCATTGGCTTTGTGAGCCACGTTCGTATTGATATAATATTCTTACTTACAAAATCACAAATTCAAAAAAAATAGTTTTAGTTAAAACCACATTTAGTTAAAACTAGTGACAGCGTTATTATCTAACGAATTTATTTTGCTATGTATAAATTTGTCTTGAATCATACAGAAAATCTTAAATAACGTTTTATTTTTGTGCCACATCTTTCGTTTTATGCAATAAATTTAATTTTAATGCAAATATTTTTTTAAAAAAAAAAGTTGCATCAATTTGATCGTTTACTTTTAATAAATTTAGATTGAACTGGGGTTTACCTAATTAATGCATTCGAAAAAAAACTACTGGAAAGAAACATGACTATTACTTAATTAAACGGTTAATAGAGACCTTTAAAATACAATAATCTAAGGCAACCACTTCTTTCTTCGTTAAATTCTTCATATGAATAGTATACGCTGAATTTGAATTTCATCCGAGAGCCTTATTCATTTTTAAGAGAAGTTAACTCGCAATTATATTTCTAGAAATCTATAAAGCAAACAATTGAAGAGGAAAATAGGGCATTGAAAAGATTGAAATAAATTGATTTATTTGCTCAAGGAGGCATAATTGAATATTTTAGCATAAATATGAAAAGCGGTCGACATTTTCAATGCGTATAAGCTAAATATAAAGAAACCTTAGGTACCTCGTAATATTCCATAGAGGATGCATATTGCATTAAAATTCGGAAAGATATCATCTCACTATTCAAACCTTATAAAGATAGGGAATTACGTACTATAATGCTGCTTTGCTGTAAAAGGGAAACAACACAAAATTTAGATTTTTCACAAAACTTTTTCGATGAAAGCCTAAAGCAATTTTGGACAAAAGCTGTCTACATCATTGAAATTCAAAATTTGGTTCAAAGATAAATAGACGTAAGTCATAAAGCCCGGAGCTATTTTCAAACAAATGCAGGGATGGATGGCAACTTGAAATTGCTTCGATAAACCTATTTTGGTTGGCAAATAATATGAATAAATGAAAAATCTGATGAAACATATATTCGTGCAGGGTAAAGCAAATATGTACAAAAAATAAAATTTAAAATTAATAACGCAGAGAAAATAAAATTGGGATCATTCTGTAAATATATGTATAATAAATCCACAGCAAATAACATTCATTATATTATTATTTCAATACTCTTTTCAATGTTCTTATCAAACGTCGAGGCTCATTCGTTGTGTGGCGATCGATAATTGTTTCAAATGAATCCATTAAACTAAATTTTCGACGCCCTACAACTTTCTAATTGACGTTTTCTTCGAAGATATTATAGTTCAAGACATAGGACCTTAAGACCCTAGAAATGGGCCTTGGAGCTAAATGGTTTGGGCACCATTGCATTTCGCACCCTATGGTTAATATATGTTTCCTTTATCTGATTTTTCATATTTGCATCCATTCTGTTGATTGGGGGGGGGAGGGAGGGAAATACTTTTTACTCACGCTGTATATAGAATTTTCTAATGTTACCCAAGAATAAATTTGAAAACATTAAGTTATTAGTTTAGTATTATTAACAATTGAATGCACTGATAAATAGTGCGATTGAATGCACGATTGAATGCACTGATAAATAGATGGATCTTTTCAACTGAGAATGAAGGTTTTAATTTATTTAAAAATATTGATTGAAAATTTGAAGTAGATAAAATATCAAATCAGAATTATTTCTTTCAATATCTATAAAAAATTAATCGAAATTATGCCTCAAAACTTATAAAAACATTTCCATGGAGAAAGATTTACCAAGACTTCCTTTAATTACAAATTTACATGGAATGTCTCGAAATTTAACTACAGAAATATTAAACAATTGGTTAGACTAGACTACATGCATTTAAAAGTTATAAAATTGAGGTACATTAAATCATCAGTATTTACCGAGAATTGCTAACTTTACAAGCATAAATAATGAGTGAATCTTAATAATGTTTTTGCACATTTTATAAGGATATAATGTGTTCATGTAAGGCATATCTGAATTTATTATTTTAACAAATACATGTACAAGTAGATCATCATATTTTTGCATCAAGTTGAAATCTCCCGTAAAACTTAAGTGCATCTGAGTTTATGGAACAAACTCGTTTATTCGTTTCAAAGAAAATGCATAATCTCAATAATATTTCATACTCGATGAGACATCTTAAAATTCAATTGTTAGATGAAACCTTTGAAGATGCAGACATCGTGCTCCGCCACGTACCATCCTTTTATACAAGTTTCTCCAAAAAAGATAACAAAAATGAAACGACTTCTGTGAAAATTTAAAGTATATTGGGAAATTCCAGGAAAATGGCAAGAAATTGTCAAATTTGACATCTTAATGGCATGTCCGCTAAATTATGCACTTTGCACAAACGCAAATACGGTAAATTTAGATTGAGCAAAAACAAATTGACGACACTTGTCAACTTCTGACAGAAAAGTTCAAATTACCTGACCTAATTAACAGAAAGAACCCACAAGCACGCATTCACTTAATTTATTATAAATGATAACCGCGCTAATTTTTTCTTCGATAATAAACAACTCGAAAAAATGGGTACCTTCATAAAAGAGAAAATAATTATCTGATACCAGAAAGAAAAATAGATGTATACATATCTAATATTGTAAAGGTTATTCTATGAAATTATAAAATTGTACCGTACATTAAATAGGTTTATTTGTAATTTGTATAATGATTTAAATAATGTAAATTGGAATCCTGGATGTAATGGAAAACAATAGTAACATTCTGCTTTTTAAAATAAAATCATAAAAGAATTTACAATTTGGTTGAAAATAGGGGTTTTAGGGCGCTAGAGGAATTTGAGAATTTATAATGGGAAATTTTCTTAACAATTCTCCCAAATAGAAGCTAATCATAATATTTACATTATAAATGGAAAACCGGATAGATAAATCATTAAATATAAAATTTTCCAGGGATGGCAATTAAAGCCACGCAATTAACATTATACTAGAGAAACTAATTTAAATTCTTCAGTCCGTGAAAATGACTATTTAAATTTAAATACACATATTATTAAAAGAAAATGGTTTCATTTGAAATAGCGTTATAAAGAATGCAAATCTTTATTTTGCACGTAGAATTGCATTAATATAAAGTACATGTAGTAACGATAATAACATTTAAACAACTGTGAAAATAGATGCTGATAATCCACTTACTTTACATCACAGATAATGGTGAAAAAAACTAACATATTATTGTACGTAACATATTTGTAAACAAAACAATGTGAACAACTGTTTTTTTTAACCCCCCATCCCCATCCCCACGATACAACAAATTCAAACTTTAAAATATTGAAATCTCCTGCATTATCATCAACGACCATATTTTAGGATGTTTAGTCAATTATAAAACCATGATCTTCCCAAGTTTAACTGATTCGTAGAACCGAACCTAACATAATTTTTAGTAGAAATATTTATTATTCACTGTACACAATATATTTGTAGTGTTAAAGCTAGTTTTTTCATCCAAACGTTGATTATAGAAATAATTCAACACACATTCAAACTTTCAAATATTGCAATTTCCTGCATTTTCTTTACGAACCATATTTTGGGTTGTTTCTTGAATTACAAAACCTTATATTCCCAATTTTTACAGTTATGTCGAACCTAACCCAACATCATTTTTGTTAGAAACGCCAGTAAGGAGGCCCAGTTCCAGTTGGGAACATGGAAACGGTTGATCCTCATTGTAAAGTATAAATCCTATCCTGATACATAGTAAGTCGTGTTGCGACGAAACAGCTTGGACGTGCTCGGGCACATATAGGGGGAGACACGAGGGGAAAATGAAATGTGTCACTTTTGCCACGCAACTTAAATTTCATTTTGAGACTTTCAGGAAATATCTCGCTGCAAAATGTCGACGAGCATAAACACTCGCAAGCACCTCCTAAAGCCGAGCCATAACTATTTACTAGTTCGCATTTCGCACCTATGGGCATTACCACGAAAAAAGAAAGATAAGATAGCCCGAAGATATGAGCCGATGCATTATTGCGCATTCAAAAGTACTGAGCCCTTTATGTGAGGGCAGACACTTCCAAAACAGCAAGGTGGGTGATGGGAATTTTACCCAACCTTGGAAGGAACAGTCGAAAAGAATCATTCCAGATTCATCCGCGAATCAGCTACGCTCCAGAACTAAGAATATTTCATTGAATCGAGATTCGCATTCGGCACTGTCAATGAGAAAACAACAAATTGAAACACAAATTTCCATTTAGAATAAGTTACGGACTGGTTAATTTCAAACAAGTCCAGTATATAAGTATATGTATATTTTAAAATTACGTTTCAGCGCGCATGCGCAATTATCCAAGTTCTACAACATTTAAATACACAGTAATAGTACATTAAAGTCCAAATTTGTATATACAAATTCTTTTAAAAAGTATTTGGTCAAATTGCGATCATTCTTTTATGTAAAAATTCGAACTTTAATGTAATATTAGTGTTTATTGAAATGTTGTGGAACTTCAATAAAGGCGCATGTGCGCCGATATATATATATATATGATATTCCTATGCTATTCTATGATATTCCTTGATATTCCTCTTTAATCAAAACACTTTAATCGCAGCTTCCAACAAATGTGTTTTTTTTTTCTTTAAGAAAAACGCAACACAGGATGCAATCAGTTAATTCTAACAGTCGTTTGTAATATAATAGTTTTTAATACATGAATTTTTTCTGCGAGAAATTCTACCTCTTTATTTAAACTAGCATAATACATTTTTCCAAAAATAAATATTTAAATTTGATATAAAATTGAAAGCAATTTTTAAGTTTAAATCCGATTACTTATTTGTAAACGAAAATTAAAAATAAAGATAAAAATTATACAGTCCTATAGTTTTTAATAGATGAATATTTCTGCGAGAAATTCTTCCTCTTTACTTAAACTTAATTGCATGATACATTTTTCCAAAAATAGATATTAAAATTTATATACATGTATACTGTATATAAAAAAGAAAACGCATCCATCTTGGGGTGTTGTGGAGGGATTAGTGGCGGGATGGCTGGCTTAGGGGCCATTCAAAAAAGACGCGTGTGTGGCTTAGGGGCTATTCAAAAAGGACGTTTGTGTGGCTTAGGGGCCATTCAAAAAGGACGTGTGTGTGGCATATGTACCACACAAAAAGGACGTGTGTCGCTTAAGGGCCATTCAAAAAAGACGTGTGTGTCATGGCTTAGGGGTCATTCAAAAGGTCGTCCTGACTGATCGAGCACAATGCGGGCAGGGGGAATCCAATTTTGAGAAATCATAATTCGTAACTCATTCGTTCATTAGGCCTACTTCGTCGCTATCGGTAATGCCGGTCCTTCCAGCTAGTTTTATATAAAATTTAAAGCAAGTTTTAAGTTTAAATCAGTTTACTTATTTGTAAGCGAAAATGAAAAGTAAAAACCATCCAGTAATGCATTTCATATTTAACACTAGAGCAAACTCATATTTACACTAAATTTAATTTTTTCCATCAAGTGGTCCGTGCATTTATGCATGCACCAGAATAAGGTTTATTTTTATTTTATTTTAGAAATACGTGGTGTATCTCAATCAAAATAACAATAACAGAAGAATCTATTTTCATGTTCATCGAAAATTTACTTATTTACTTGGAAAAAGTTTTCAGAATACAACGAAAAAACTTTACAGAATGTCACATTTTTAACTACATGTATATAAAATTTCAAAAGCGCGTTACTCTAAAAGGTCTATACATTGTCACACGAGTTAAACAACGCAGGATGGTCTATTTCAAATTTCCTAACGCGCGTTGTTTCAAATCTGACGAACAGAAGGTGAACTTTGATGTCATATAAAATGCGTTTTGCATCGACAGCCAACTAGCACGCCATTACCTAAGTTCGGGGATATTTTTAGTAAGTACGAAGAGTTTCACCTTCTCTAAAAATGTCTTAATTTCACCGAAGGGCCTCGTTCCGTTCTAAATAACAACTGCTAAGAAGATGTTAGTGCCGCTATAAATACGTGTATATAAATGTTGGTATTCAGAACTGGGTTGTGCCGTAGGTACCACAGTCAGTTAAAGAAGATAAAATCGTAATTGCGATATATTTTTTGAATTTGCATATGCGAAGGAAGAAAAAGAGCTCAAAAAGCGCAGTCGCAGTTCTGCGCTACGCAAGCTCTCGCTCAGATACAGATGCTATCAGATATTGGCCATTAAATTATAACACTCTGGTAATTATAATTCATTTCGTTACAACGTGTATAGACGAGGCAATGGTCGTGGTCCCATCATTAGTTTTCCGCCCACTGCCGTAAAATGGGGACTGCAAATTAAAAGAGGTCGAAGACCCCGATATAGAAACCGATAGAAAGGTATTACGAAAGATTCAGCTTTTAAATTAACAAAAATCAATAGCGGAATGAAAAGGAGTGCAGGGGAAAAATGGTAGAAACGTCGAATAATCGTTCGTAGTGAAGTATGTTGAGGCGATTTTTCCTGATCAACCAACGTTTGTAAAAAGCAACTTTCACAACATGTATAATCATCGTGAAACCGTATAAAACAAATACATGTATTTTACAAATGTCCTCAATTTACTTGACAACGTACTAAACAATGTTTCCAGAACTGCATATATAGAAATTCGGAGAATTAAATCTATATCTATAAAAATCGATGATGTGTTTCTTTCTTTCTGTCCGTATGGATGCATGAACTATTCC
>JAQGAO010002888.1:0-18393 GCA_034697705.1 Ommatoiulus sabulosus
CGCACGTCCACTTAGGTGACTCTCTCCTAACTTTTTCAGACTTAGGAGACACTTAGGTGTCCGTGCGAACAAGGCTTTATGTGTCTCATTCATCAAATCATAAATTAAAAATTGTGATTTCGGCATGAAAATGAAATCAGCATACGGTCAGAAAAATCTCACGATGCACTTCATAGATCTCAGATCCTTTTTTTCAAAATAAACATGTACATTCTTGTACTCGTATTGCAGATAGGAGTACATGTACATCTGAGAAACCCTTCTGAAACTCATCCATTAATACATTGTAGCAAATTATTGCAATAGACTCTTGGCATAACCCCTTTGCTGTAAAATATGTTATTACTATCTATAAAAAAGGAGCGTCTATATATACGTGTACATGTAAGTGTGTTTGCAAAAATTTTGGATTTTAGGCCACAATACACAAATTAGAAATAGAAAAAAAAGACTAATGACAAAGAAAATTGTTTTGTAAGCTGGGCTACTTTTTGCATCAACGAAGAACGTCAAATATTTCGGCTCGTTTTCGATTGATATTTAACACCGAAATGCAAGACGAAGCTAAGACTTATCGAGCTAAGGCAATTTAAGAAACCGAAATAACTTCTTTGTTCATGATTTAAAAGATGCTTGTACGAAACAAAGACTTTTCTCTAATTCCTATTTTAATGAGATCAAACTGCATTGCCAAAAAGCTTGCCCGAAATAATAGGAGACACTTTTTTTCTTCCAGGAAAGCGCTTTTAAAAATAACATGTTGATAAACATTTGGCAAAATATAGGCCGGCATATGCATTACTTTTGGACAAAAAAAATGTAGCCATGGGTTAAAGTAGTTTTGTTTTCGACGAAAAAAAAATAAAATAAAAACACTAACAACAACATGGCATGTAACTATATAAACGTTGCTTATTAGCTTTAAAAGCGCATTTCTACGAAAGTTATGATAACTTAAAAAATTCAGAAGACATAATACAAAAGCCATGCTTATTCAATAAGAAACGCACATCCAGAACTGTATATCCTTATTTGGTTTCAGATCATTTGGGTCCCCGAATACATGGCCCAGCAATCGATAGAAGTTGCCATGGACGACACTGAACAATGTTCATACAAAAATAATATTTTTCTTGGAAATGACAATTTTTCCACGTAAGCATATTGATAAAATTTAAAAAAAAAAAAAACATGCATATATATAACGAAATAAAATGTCGAATGCTCAACAGTTGTTAAACAGTGAATAAATATGCTAAAATAATATTTTGTTGAATTATATACATGTATCCAGTGTAAAAAAAGAAGAAAAATTCAAAGAGTATAGCTGGGAAATTTATAAAATGGGAGGTAATTATCGCACACATTAAACTAATATCTAAAGTCTACATATTTTTCTGACATCGTGTAGCTTATCAATTGGTCTTATCTTAAAGTGGTTTGGTGCTAATAATGCGACTGATATGTTCCTCAGCCAACATTTTAATTGATTGATTTAAAATTTTGGTTGAGGAACACTTTAGACCTGCATCCTTAAATCGTGTTGATTAGATTTATTTACGGTAGTCTAATCAAAAAATTCGTTTACTTGAAATCACGCAGCCCTTAATTCAAGCATCCAATTCATGTTAACAAAATAAAATTTATTTATACCGGTACATGTATATGGAAGACGAAATTTTAATTGCCACCACATTTAAATAAATAATGTAAGCTGCATGTGAAGTGTTTTCCACGTGACACTCGATATAAAGATATTTTTTGCAAGAAACAATCTCGATTTACTGACATATGAACTCTCGTTTGAGTTATCTCACAATCAGAATACATTCAACTAAAATGTTGGCAGTTTTGCGAGATAAATGCGAGGAAAAAAAGGATCTTTCAAAAGCTTATCTTGTACGACATTGGACAATTCATATTCTGCGCATTTTATCAGAAAAATCTAGGAAAATAAATTTAGACCACACATTTTATATTTTTTGACAGTTTACCTATATATGATTTCTGAAGCTCTAGAACCTTAATTTCATTGTTATCCACTTCAAACAAATCAAATCTGCCATGGTCTATATAATACAACGCAGTATTGGTGATAGAATTTATCTTAAGAGGTACTAGAAGCAATTCTAGGAATAGCTTGGCTTCATTTTGTTTGCAAGCTCTGTCATTCTATTTAACTCATGCAAACATGTTTGTTCGCAATGCGAATTGCACTGTCGTGCGCAAACTGTCCATATGTTTCTCACGGAAAACGTTATTTCGAAGAGACAGTACATAAGTACATTACACCTATACCTAGGCTGTCACAGTCTTGGGTGAGGGGAGAAAAACGCGTTGATCGGATCTAGTAAATAAGGTCACTTAGGTTACAAGACTGCGCACATAAACCGCTACTGTAAGTACTTGGACGAGAATACAGAGGATTTGAAGCGCACGAATGTCTCAAATAGAAAATTGCACGCGGCTTGCAGCGTATAATAGATTTAAAAGATAAATACCCATCAGAAATTACGGATACAAAAGCTAGCACATGGCAACCTCACAGCATTAACATTGCATGGCTAAATCTGTATAGAAATGAAAAGAAAAAATTCTAAGCTTCAAATAAATCTGTTTCTTATCATCTTTTTTTTTTCTATCTAGGTAAAGTGACAGTCGTCGATGAGCAGATTTCCCTTGGCAAAAAAGGCACCAGAGAGCGTAACCGATGTTTTTTTTCTTCCAGTAAATAAAAACTTTGCGCAAAAAGTTAAACCACCGATATTCTGGACTTAATGGAAAAGATAACATACTTCGATAAACTGCGTACATGTACATACGACAAAAAATGCCTTTTGGGGAAAAACTGGAAAAAACCACCAATGGCGTCTAATTTAGATGATGAAAAAATGAGAAATACTAAAATATACTGAGTAAAATTGGAGCATTTGTTTTTAAAACAACTCCTGCGTTACATGTAATACACATGAATCTAGAGACTCTAGATGAAGATTTCAATGCTGTATTTCTAAGAACTATTTGCTACAAATTTTTCGAGGCACATCCGCCAGTTAGCTTTTCCCAGTTCTATTCTATTTGCACGATTCAGCATTTGATGCAAAGCTGTTCTACCCTTTCTCCAAATGTATATTTAGAAAACAACTGGTATGCATTTTCGGAAATGACAAATAGGGGGTTTACAGAATTTGCAGGCCTAAAAAGCAAGCTTTTTTGCAGCTAAGAATATGCACCGACTACGCATCAACAATGTCTATGTTTCCTTGTTTCGTGTCCTCTTTATTACGATGGATATTCTTGTTTACATTTCTCTCCAACTACAATAGAGTAAAATACAGAATAAACCCAACTAGAATCCAAGTTCGTAGATTTCACCATTACATACTGTATAGCGGTGGTCCATGCACTGAAAAATTATACGGCAACTAAAATCGATTATCCAAATACTCCAGTGGACACTGCAGCAGTATTAGAAAATGTATAACGCAATTATTCCCTTCGCCTCCGTACATGCATGGTGTCGTTCATGGAAATCCGAATTTCTGGCTAAAAATGTCATTGCATACCATAGCTGCTTTTAAACAATTTTGAAAACTCAAATATGGTGATGCAAATAATTATGCGCCATCCTAACACAAGTATACTAACGCCAAACTCCTTCGTTTGTAATTTAACCGCGTTGCTAATTAATCGAGGCATGCAATGACACATCATCTCTGTTTCATCGAGAACTACCATGGACGTTGCCTTGTACAACCAACATTACTGTCATTACACTTTCGTAACTCATAAACCGTAACGCGTTGGTAAACTCACACTAGAGGGAGCGTCATGTCTTCTGAAATGGCTCTTTCATCAGCCACAGGTGGCGCTGATTACCCACAGAACAGCTGAGTCTGTCCTACTCTATGGTAATGAATTCGCTCCTTGGGTCGGGCGAGCTAACACTGTACAACACGAAGCAATTACTTAAGACGTATAAATATTTAACGAAAAAAAAATAGAAAGGCCAATAACATGACTGCAATACGGAGCGAAACAAAGCTCGTACATGTAATATAAACAAACAAACCCAAATAGGGGGAACAACAACACATTTCACAATGAACGAAAAAAAACCTAAATTATGAAAAATGAAAATAAAAGATGGGGTGGTGGTGTTGTTTAGTTAAGACAATGGAGGAGAAAAAATACCGTACGCGAGTTGGGGTGCGAGGCAAACGTTGGCAGTTGGCCCAGAGTGTACAACACCGACATGTTGAAATACTTAAAAAACACGCAACCACCAGATGTCAGTGGCAACTCGTTCGTTGACCTCTCGCTCCGAATTTCGCGTATTTGTCTAAACACTACTAAGAAGGTCCATGCATGCCTCCTCCATGCAGGAAATTACCCAGGCTGGCAATTGGCGTAATGGCTACGTTATTATGCTAATTTCCATCCGAAATTTCCCCTATGGTCCGTCGAGAATCGACAGCGTCCAAACTTCCCTAAAACGTGGAAATGGGTAAACGCGTGTCGCGTAAAACAGAAATAAAAATGAGGTTAAGAGCATCTTTCAGTTTATTGAAATAGAGCGCAAATATGAACCCGGGTGGAAATTTCGACTTTGCGGCGAGTGTCACGAGCGAGCCGAATTTCATTTCCTGTTTAACGAAAACGACGCGCAGGAACCACGCAATGATGAAATAAGAGAAAATACACAGTAGAGCGAACACGCATTTCGCAAAAGGGTTTCGACGTGCGGTAGCTTTATGAGCGACTTAGTTTACATCTTACAGTAAACTGCATTTCTTCGAGTACAGGGTGCTTTCAACTAAGCCTGATTCAGGCTAAGCATCCCTGATCGAAAATGTCGAAATCCGGAACTTTTTGAGCGCAGGCATGATGCTACGAAATTGAAAATGTCACATTTGACACCATGTTGCATGATGTATATACGCAAGCTTCGTTTCACGCGCCAAATTATTAAAATTTTCTAGACAATTACCTAAGTCAGACTCTGGGTATAAGGTGTGTATGAAATATGATTGAATTTAGGGTTACACTTGGGTCCTATCATCAACCCATCGCTCCCCGGCGCCACAAAAGAGACAACGCAAAATGTTTCATTTTCAAATAAAACAAGTTTAAAAGTCGCATTCTTTGAATGATCTACTGCCATAGCCAAAGCTGTATACTAAGATGCGTTTCTATCAATAAATATAGCGCTTAATACGTTGCACTTACATGTAATTCCGTCTTAAACCGAAAAATGACTTTTTTTAGTTGTGTCACTTCTGAGGCGAGGGTGCACGGGATATATCTCATTACGTACATTATACGCGAATATTCCAAAATCAGGCACATTTCCGGGCATGTTCACGAGCATTTCGGATAAGGGATACTCATCCAGTACTGTCCATCGGTACACGATGGACAGTCTTGTAATTAAAATTGCCGTGTGATTTCACGGCGTTGCAACACAGATTTTATATTAAATTGAAGAAGTTTACGAATCCTTTACTGAATTTCAGCCCCTTTATTGTTAACTTCACAATCAGGATTCCAAATTGGCTCCACGTCCATTCAAAGTTTAAAAACCTTAAAGTGTGGTAAAGGAAAATTACGGGGGAACTCGTTAGTGTTTAACGTGATTTGTGATATTCGCACGCGTTCCTTGATTACTTTGGAAAAATCATGTGGGATGCGCGCCAGACTGCACTTTATCGCCCGTGAATATAAAAAACAGCGTATATATACTTCTATAGACTGTTCAATAAATACTTGTACGTCAAATAAACTCGCGTATCGCTCGTTACCGACGTCAACATGGCTGATATAAAATCCGATAATTATAAGCGTTCCCACATTAAACACTGAATTATTACGGGCCATTTCACAGCTTAGATTAAAAGTACGTCTCGTCTATAAACTTGCATTTTTCGTTATCAATATTTCCATAAGATTTGAAGCTCGACTCGCAGACGCAACGATTTTCAAAGAGCACACACGCGGGGATATTGAACTTATCCATCCAAAAAATCGATCTATTTTGGGAAAGTATAACAAAGTCACATCGGCATAGCACAAAATCAGCATTTCAAAAAAAGGTATTCGTGTGCCTCTTTTGTGGAAAAAAAAGGCACCCTTAACAGGATCGCACTGGATTTAAAAGAACATTCGCTTCCATGCCGAAATTGCAAATGGAATTGACTATACAGAAGCAGAAAATTGATACGCGGTTTTGGACGAATTTTAGTGAATAAAGTGTATTTAAAATCAACGCAGGGCTTGTCAAACTTCCATCCACATACTCGGTACAATATGCCATAATCCATACATTTTTTATTTGTTGCATTGAAAAAGCGAATCAAAATCATTGAAATTACTCAATAAAGATCAGGAAACATTCAAACAACTTGATTATTGCACCATCGAAGAGGTGAAAATAAAACGTGCAAAATATTCATGCCACGCTAGTTCAATGATCTTCAATGGTTCTTGGCACAAAGGTTTCGTGAGCAGGTCATAACTGGTCAAAAACTTAAGTTGTTGAAATTTACTGCCGCTTATCGAATCCTGAATTTATAAACGTCTCAAAAACCATGAATGATACTATAATAGCTCGATCGCCACCTACTTTTTGGACGAATTTTAGTGAATAAATTAAGTGTATTTAAAATCAACGCAGCTAGGGCTTGTCAAACTTCCATCCACATCCTCGATCGGTACAATGCCATAAGTGCATGCATGCAAACTAAAATAAAAATGTGGTGCTAAACGTAGAAAGGCACAAAGTTCTCATAGGTACAATTTAGGATGATAAATACTCGAGAAAATCAGCGCTCGATGTGCTACTCTTCTTTTAGCTCCATTCATAACGCCATGTACTGAATCATCGGTGGCTGCGGACGGTAATATGACGTAGTCATTGCTAAGAGAGACTCTACAACGCTTCTCCCACAGAATTAAATCATTTTGTGATAGCCAAGCAAGAAAGAAACCATGAAGAAAGACTTCCCCTTTCGTTCCGCGTTAATTAGAAACTATACATAGAGCAGTGTTATATCGAGGAAGCTTGGAATCTCGTAGGTTTCTCCAGCAGTCCTTTCTTCTTAGTTCAATGATTAAGAGAAAAAAAACGTAAAAACATAAAACAAGAAATAAAACGGAAATGAAATCTCCGCCGCGCCCCCTTTTTCCATTCGCTCTCCATAAAAGAGGACGTCTAATAAAACGATGATGGCAACAAAGCAAAAGGTCCTTCTCGTTCCATTACCGAAATTAAAAAGGCGCCAAGAATCTCGTTTGAATGACTACTTTCTCATAATTTAACGTACGGCAGTTTCTCATTCGGAAAGACGTTTTAAGTGAAAAACGCGGGAGAAAACCACCAGATTCAATTAGTTTACAACGCTGAGCGTCGTAAATATTTATTCTTCGAAAACTGCGCCATCTACGCAGCTTCCGTCTAATCAAACGCGGGAATACTAATGGCAATTCCTAGAAGGGAAATAAATTTTACGCGTTATTCTGATTCAAATGGATGATGAGAAAATAAGAAGCACGAATGTTTATTAAATCATGATTAACTCCCTGGTGGTGCGCACAGTGAGTCCAAAGATAGGCGCGCTCAACAGCTTATAGCATATCGGTGATGTCACTCTTCCGGTGGAATCATCCGGAGAATCATCGCATCGATACAGTCGACTCCAAATTACGAACATAATGGGCTTCAGAAATAATTGTTTGTAAGTTGAATATGATTTTTCCATAGGAATTAATTCGAATGACTGGTGCTTTTATCAACTTTCTTAAGAGTAATGAGGCCATCTAATTAAAATCACATCCATGTGCAAATTCACTGAATACTTGATGGAGAAGAATAAATCAACTTTTTTGAGAAATAAAAAAATGGTCATTGGTATTTAATGGAACCTGTTTCCTACTCATTATATAGCGGTTTCCATAGAAAGGACTTTGGGTTTATTTCAACAAAAAGTTGTTATTCACAATGTAATGAAACAAAATGTTGCGCACCAAAGCACTCTGCCGAGCAAGATCCAGCCTAAACATGAAAGAAAACATGTTAACGTGTCCATGTTATTTTTATATTTCATGTATGTTGAAATTTAAATCCTTAAAAGGGAAATTTCGTAAATGCGAATTGTTCGTATGTTAAACATTCGTACGTCGGGGGTTTGATAGGGCGATTACAAGGAATCACTTTCATGGAACCACAAGTACATTATTACAACCCGGTGATCAAAATATTCTGCCGAACAAATGTTTACCAGTCGTATTGAAGTTCCGTTGTATAAGAGGACATACTGTAGGTTACGAGTCACGTGTTAGTTGCAGATGATATCATGTGGCATGCATAGCAAGGTGGCTTAGAGGTTAGCATTCTCGTCTTGCAATCGGTAGACCCAGGTTCGATTCCCGGGTCGGCTATCCTCGATTGTGGTTCCTCCAGGCGCATGCTGAGATAGTTCCTACTGTATATAGTAAATCGGCCATGACCGTCTTCCCATCCCATCCTCCTCGTAAAAGTCCCAAATACGGGAAATATAACTAAATTGTGATGTTGGTGTCCATCATGACCAGACTGCTTAGTCTGACTTAATTTGTATAATGATCTCTCCTGCCAAATGGTACATATGTACTATGTACTGACTGCAGAGTAAAGAATTGAATTGAGACATACACGAAAATTAAATGAAGCAACGATTGAACGATATTTCGTCATCTTCTGCACCTTCGAAACATGGCGAGGCTCTTTACCTCTCCATAGGACATAGGCCATGGAACCACGAACCTCGATCGTACCTCTCTCTGGGTGAACGTGCTTTCTCTTCTTCGTATTTATCACAAAAAGCGTACAAATAGCGTGCCAAAATGCGCTGCCAAAAACAAGCCACAGGCACCACAAACTATACAGATTTCCGCCGAAGGATAATTTGAGTGAATTCCAGGCTATTATGATCCAGTTAAACATAGGCAGGGAGCAGGAGGGTCCATCTGTTGTTACAGTGACAGCTGAAATTGCAAATTATGTCTAACGTCACCCATTAGCTGGAAGCCAATTGACCCACCCCTCATTTTGGGCATTATTTTTCAATTTCAGCTGTCGTTGGTGCTACGGATGAACGAACTTCTCGAGTGATGACGTCAAAACATGGCGCAGGACGAGGGGGTCTTCCAATGGAACCATCCCTTCGGTCCGAATTAACATAAAGTCGCAGTTGAACAACATGCGGGCAGAAAAGCGTTGGAAAATGTACGATGGACAACCTTAAAACGCGTGTCTTTTAGCAAGGGATCCGCGTAATGCATCGTGGGAAAGACCATTTTATATCTGGCAGCATTGTATTAAACATTCGCCTTCAGCTCATAGAATGGATTAGACAATAGGTAATTTGGCTCGAACAAAGGGCACTTCAAGACAATTTCCTATTGTGTCCTTTTGTGAAAAGACGAAATAGCTCGATTGTGTTTTAACTCGCTATTAAAGTTCATTTATACAAGTACAGCGTTCTGTACTGTAAATAACTGATTTTATGTGACTATTATATAGCGACTCTATTGAGCATTTCTCAACATAAAACATAATATGGCATCTAACGTGTAATGCAAACGTTAGAAATACGTAAACTAGGCAACCTTTTAATTTAAATAACTGCATTCCATATTTAAAAACTACTGAAGTTTTTTAAATTGCATTGCACGTGTTAAACTAATCCATGGATGGCACATTCACGCAATATCGACAACAAAATAAACGGGTACTGAAGTTTTTCGGAATGTACCACTGATGCATTAAGTAGAGGAATGTACTTCTACGAAGAAAATTTAACTTCCAACCGCATGCGTTTTTCGATATTTGTAGTAATCTTCGATTTCACGGAAATCAACGAGAATATCGTGCTCTTCGCGAATGCTCCCCGCGCCTGGTGTTCTTATCAAAAAAAGTGGCAATTGTGCGTCCAGCTGGGCAGCAGTTGGTCGTTTTATTTCGAGCTGGTTTCTGTGTCTTTTCCTACATAAATAATATCGCCGTGGCACGACTCTGGCGCAATCGTGGATATCTCCCATCGCTGTAAATCCAAGAAACGCAACAAACAGCAGCAACAGCGGCGCAGTTTGTTTGTCGTTATCCTTTCCGAAATTGATCCACTTAATACTAATACCGAGGTTGCAATCAAGCGGAGAAGCGACAGTCGAGAGAAACGACAGAAGACGAAAACAAATTGAAACAAAAAAAAAATGATAATAATAATAAAGAAGTGAAGAGACGACTAGGGGGGACGTTATATTAGTTATAATAAAGCCTAAAAGAAATAATGAAAGGACTTACGACGTGTTCTCATTCGACAAACACGCTACCTAATGGGAAAGTCGTTCATTCGAATACAGGGTGAGCACATACAGACGCCATTTTATTTCCCCGCGGTTGATGGAACAGGAAAATAGGAAGAGGTGTTGTTGTTGAAATTAAGTCCAATCTTTTTGTATATTCCCTCGTGAATTCCCACGAGCATTCCCTAGTGATGCTAATAGTTCATTATTGCATCAATGTGAAGCTTGTTTTCTCATCATTACCCTGCTAAACTATTTGTTCATGCAAAACCACATTTCATGGCCGTCCCAAGGCCTTAATCCGTCAATGCACTTGCCAAGGATGGGCACATTAAAATTCAAAACGAGAAACCATGTCTTGAAAACGTACCGAACCGAACGTGTAAATAAGATAATACATGTCCCATTGGTCGTTGAAATTCAATTGAGGATACCCGTAGTCATATTTCATCGAAATTGAGAGGCAGTTCCAGGAAAGTTCAGATTAACCTTGACTCCGGCGCGATCGACCTTCCCACAAATTCAACATATCCTATATTCATTTTCACGTCTGTGTTTAATGAGGCTAATCGGAGTTTAATTTCCTCAATTCATTCAATTCGTCAGAACAATTGAGCGTGATGATCTCTGGGAAACAATTCATGAGCGAGGATCAAATATCGACGAGCAATTTGTTACAACGCTCGAATATATATAGGTAGTTATTATAACGAATTTCATTTTGAAATTCCAGTTTAACTACCAGTTTAATTTCCATAACTTACGATGCAACCTCGTGCATAGACGTTTATTTCGTTCCATCCGCTAGCTCGCCGTACACTGTAACCAAAATAACCTCGGATTAACAGAAACATGGCAGAGAACAGCGAATAAACTTTAGATGCAAGAACGTACTTTTTCAGAAATCTTGAAAATAATCTAGGCAAAGAAATTCGTATAAATCCAGATTTTAGGCATGCAAGCATTAAACCTGATCCGAACAATATTGGCCCCCTGGAGGGTTACGGCTGCCATATCGAATAGTATACGAGAAAAGAAAATTGAATCATGAGAAACCGGTAAAAGAACAAAAAAAAATGATAGAGAAAGTCTTATGAATGACATTTTAAATTCCCAGAATCAAAAAAGTTATATTAAAGAATAGGACGGAGCACGGGCGCTCGTTTCATCCAGAAATAGTAAAACCCGAAGCATGGAAACTGATACGCGTTTGATTTGCTTTAATAATACATCTACGGATTTCAATGCACTCTCCATATTTTTGAAATGACGAGAGAGAAAGGTACATTGATAATGCATACGCTATTCTGATGAGATTGAAAACAATATAAAAACAGACGAGTAGAAAAAGATCCTGAGGGATCGAAGCCATAGATGCATGCTCATGTATGCACCCCAAACGAAGTCGAAAAGATTGCACATTCTCCACTCGTTAATGGGTCGTTATTTTAAATTTGCCTAGAAAAATGGCTCGAACGAAACCTCGTATCAATGCAAGCTATATAATTAAATCGAAAATTTACTGAACGAGTACGTTGCGCGAATAATCAACTAACAGGGATTCCTTTTTTTAGGACATGAAAATGCACATCAAAAAAGTATTACTGGGAATAAAAAGTGTTACATACATAGTTGATACAGGGTGTGCACGATACGTTGCATCCCTCAATGTTAAGTGAAAATAGAATTTTAACACGTCATCGGGTTGCCCCTCAGCCCCAATTAAGAGCAAAATAGCAGAAGAATGACGCCACGCGTTTAGGCGCATCCATGGTTGTTGGTGACATGTCACTAATAGTCACCAACAACCATGACAAGGAAGCGTATACATGTACTCGTGTTTTCGGTAGATGGACGGTTCGGGGTAAGAAAATTTCTTAAACTAAAAACTGCCAAAGTTAACAAATGGACGTATGAGACATGATGCCACTCTGACACCTGAGGAAGACGCGTGTTGCGTCGAAATGTATTGTGTTTTGAAAACATAACATACTGTACATTACTTTTGGTCGCGAAACTTTACAACGTTCCATTACTGGTTCACTTCCAACCACTTGAGGAAAGAGGACGAAGACAAACACAACCATCAGTCACGCGTTAATAAATCAGCAATTCGAATCCTCAGCGGTCCAAACATAATCTACTGGAATTTTCGGCTCAAAATGTCGACGTATTTAATTCCGATACTGTCACGTATAAACGTCGTCATTACGTATTTATCAGCATGTTCCTCGGAGGCCTTTTCCTGGTCAAACTCTAACAACTGGTCTCACATGGTGCCTTTTTTGCGTCATTTGCTGCAAGTCCATCAAGAAACAGCCTACCGTAAACTTGCCACTAATTCAACCAACAAAAAACCCATGCACTTTCCAATCCCATCCTAATTTCAACACGTCTGTCTTTCCATCGCTTTCACCACTTTTTGTCCTCCGCGCCTATCTAGTAGAAACAATCTGCTGCAGCTAGTGCTGCTACTCCATTAACTCAGTGCCTTTTTCTTTACTTTTCGCACGCACATACAGTATACAACAAATATGCACGCTTGTTTTCAGTAATCACGTAATGCGATCGAGTCCAGTCGGCCATCTTATAGTAAAACAATTTTTTTTACTATTAAAAGTCCGAAATGACAAGCTATAGGCATTCTGTACATGCATATATCAAGAACTTCATGTCCAGGCAACTATCGAGCACATAATCTCAGAGCCTATGGATTTATGGTAACATGGACGAGAATACATCTATTCAACAGTGAGATCTTCCATTGATCAAGATGCTCGAAAAAAAATTGTATGCAGGTGACTTTTCAAAATTGCACAAAACTGTCCTCTCCAACAAGATCCTCGACCAACTCGCGAGTGGCAATTTGACAAACTGGCGAGCGAACATCGCCTGAAAAATACACAACCCAACTTCAGAAATGGCAACTACAGAACTCAGCATTTTTCATTTTGAGATAAAGCAAGTTTTGAAAACGCATTCATTGAATGATCTATGGTAAATACAAGAGCATCATTCAGCCTAAGATTCGTCGTTTTTACTGCAGATACACTGTAGAACTCAATTTTCTCGATTTAATACCGTGTTAGGGTACGTTCATAGCACCAACTGGTTACCAGTCGGGAACGACAGATCCTGATCTTCTTGTTTCCAGCTGCCGTTTTTTCCAGTTTGTGGGTTCAAAATAAAGGCTGATATCAGCGTGCTTTTCCAAGTGCTTGGTGGCGCCACTGCATACGCTGTGCACGCTGACACATGACACGGCTAAAATTCTGCACATGCGCATTACATTTTAGCAGACTACAGGTATTTTGAGCGCAGTATACGTTTTCACGAAAAATACGATTTAATTTTTATCTCGAACCTTTTTTGTTTGTTTGTTGCAAATGGCGGAATAAGGCAGTCTGTTGAATACAATATTCATGTGCATTAGGCGTATTGATTTCTGTTTTTCGGTTCTGTTTAATGAACATAATTGCTCATCTTACTTAGGTTGTCGACGATGACTTCGAGTAACAAAACAGTAGGCCTAGTAAAAGGCGCGCGCACGCTCTCGAGCAGACGCATCGCGCATGGCTCCACTTTCGACCAATATTAAATCGTGTGCCACTCGGTGTCTAAGACGTCGGTCGCCGATTTTCACAAAACAATCTTGAAAACATTCATGAAATCGGCGGCTTCCAATCGACAAACCGAGACTGGCTCGGCTAGGCTTCCTTCGCGCCCGTTAACATTTAAACGCATGACGTATTCTTTTTCCGCTTGTCCAGTCGGTGTTATGAACGTACCCTTATACCAGAAATTGATATTTTTTAGTAGTGTCACTTCTGAAAAGAGAGTGCTTACAAACTTCACGTTAAAACAGACCGCAGAATCCCTCGAAGCAATCTTCTGCTAACGACTCACCCTGTTTTTCTCAGAGGATAAGGTTCGTTGACTATTTCGAAAGCGGGCGTTTTGCGTCTTACCAATTCGAGATTAAATCTTATTCGTAACACGCCATTTTCCGCGTACAAAGACCTATATGGGGACTTTTTTTTTCCACGCAGATGCGTTGCAACAATCCCAGTTTTTCCAAGATTGCATTCACGACGATACGCCACCTACAGGCATTTGGCCTACATTGCCAGGCATGTATGCAGGCTCCGGGAGGGAGATTTGTTTTAACTGATTTCACCCGAGTAAAGCAATTTATTCGAGCTCTATCTGATTGCACCGCGGCCGATTCTGAATAAAAAACGCTCGGAAAATTAGGCTTTGGGGATTTCTTAAGCATTGATTTTTTTACGCTTCGGCATGGGAAAACACGCGCGCGTAAACGCTTACGGTTATGCGAAGCTACGATTGCGTTTTTCTACTTCGTATCTGGAAACATCTAACGGTCCCCCCAAAAAAAACTCTTCAAACGCGGCGATATTCTTTTGTGAAACGGACGATGGCATTATAGGAATTCATTCCTTAAAATTAGATGCGTTTGCACTATTTCCACGTCGCGGAGGGGGAATTCCGTGTACAATTTCTCGCTTTTTTAAAGTCCTATGTGAGCTTAATGACTTGAGCAAGTACGACGACTCAGGAATAAAAAGGCGCTATTACTGAAGATCTTTCTATAAGATTTCACAATTTTATATCACGGCTAACAGCCGGGAACGGCACGAACTAAGCGTAGACACTTCCTTATAGGTTGGTTTAGAGTTGGTGCAACCAAAATGGAAATCCCAGCCTTGCCAGCAACCTTGAAATCAATTTCCAACTAAAATCATATGCCCTGGCAAACAGATCCGCTCGGCACTTCCTGTTTAATCGGAGATTAACTCGACAGTGATGAAATATCTCTCTCCTACGAGATTAACTTTATCGATTAATGATTTAACGCAATAGATTAGCGATTAAATCCAACCTTGGCATCATCGGGCACAAATTGAAGGTTGGCAATCACGCAAAGCACCTTTGCCATGCATGTTTGCCGAACCATCTCATTTCCCCCGCATTACATACAGTGCACAAATAGGATGACCATTTCATCTCGAAAGCGTCCTCAGAGTCCATTTCGGTCAAACTAGCCATTGTCCGAGCTCTGTCGCGGTCACCCCAACCCATCACGGATGTAACCTGTAGCACATTTTGCAGGTTAGTGACTATAGGTTGCTTCACGCTTTTGTAGAAATGCTTTCTTCGTGATATTGAAACACGCGATTTACATGAATCTGAACGGATCGATTCGGTTTGGATTTTATTTCAATGAAAACCCGCATAAAGAGTGGTAACGCGATAGTCGTTGAATCGATGCTTCATCAAAATCGCTTTAGCAATAACGGTGCCTATCGAGTTTCTGCGTTATCTCCTATTGCTCCTTGGCATATCCATTTTTTTAATCTGATAAAAACCACGTTTGAAACTGTAGCGAGGCAGACGACTTTCCAGAATAAAGTGCGCGCAGTTTCCTGCACATATTTCTCGTCTTGGAAAACATGTCATAAACCAGATGGGTGTCATTTCTGCGATCTTCTATTCTTTCCCTCCTCCACATACAAATGGCAAGTTTACATCAGAATGAGGCGAAAAAAACGAGCTTACATAGGGCGCGCATAAATACTTCAATTACAGAACTTACAGGGTGGAACGAAAGTGTATTTATGTCGACATTTTAAATCAGTTACAAATATATGAAATTTGGCGAGGAAAAGTAGCACATGCACTAAGTCAAGTTCAAGGAGTCCAATCCTATGTGAATACAAAATGAAACTAAACATTACATAGAAAAGTGAAACAATAGTTCACATTTTAATCGACCCTTTGAGAACAACAAAAGCAGATTCAAGTTAAAGTTCAATTTATAAAATAAAAACTTCTAGAAAACTATTTTAAATCAATCTTCGATTACGTTCCAGATGCCCTCCAATCTTTCATTTTGAAAAATAAAAAGTATCGAAGATGGTTTGAATTCCAGACATAAGTTAGATTTCAAAGATGTTTCAATTATAACACTCGAGAATCTATAAAATCAACAGCACGTGACCAAATTCCCCAGATATAATTTCTAGAGTTTGACGAAAGTAAAGTCATCTTTCAACCACTGTAAACAGGCAATTCTAAACTCTGCACTCGCTATAATTGAAATTTTGAAAGCAGCCCCGCCCCTGATAAAGATAACCTTTGGAAAACAATCTTTTTTCCATCGTTGAAAGGATTCAATCTCCATTTCATTTATATAAAAAAAGATAAACGCGAAAGAGGCTTTCGATTAACGTGTATTTTTTTTAGTAATGCATTTTCTACATATCGCAATATAATATGAATGCGCATCTCTCCTTCGCATTAGCTTCGTGTCGCTATTTCTGCTGCACTCTGTAAATGCGATACGATTTCTATGCAGCGTTTGATTAGAAGAAATTAAGACGAAACGTGATTGGATTTAAGGTAAATGTGGCTTGATTCCGAAAATCTTATTACACTCGAAATCTTTGATTTGCCAGACGAGCATATGGAGTAAACAACACGGCCGAGTTGTTTTAATTTCCCGAAAATTAATATGGAAAACTCTTGAAAGGAAGTAATTTATGCACAAGGCAGATATATCGTTGAGAAGACTACATTTTTAGAAACGTTATCGTGCAATTTTCTTTCCTTGCGCGTACGCGACTAAGAAAAGCGCTCTTCCCATTAAAAGATCGATTATCTTTAATGTTCCTCGATTACTCTCGTATAAATAAAAATAAATAAAATGCTTTTCAACGAGCGCAACAAGTTGCGTCGCTTTTTAATTAAATCAGCAGATCAACCGACTCGATTTACGAGGAAATACGATCGAAACAGCGAATTTAGCGATTGCACGCTCCCTAGATATATTTATGCAATCTAATTAAACCATACCGAAATAACTTATCCGGCTAATGACAAGGCGAATTCGGGAAATTCAAACCAATTTAGCAAAGAAAAGCAACGTATACGTCTTGTAGGGCGATTTATGAGGGGTTGCACCGAACGCCGATCATTGCAACCGGCGATTAAGCCAGGTTGATGCATTTTCCTTTTTCCAAAATGCATTTTAATATGGAAAAAATAAATTTTAATATTGCACAAAATGTATCTTAATTTTGTAACAGTGCTTTTCACAATGAAAAGTTGTCTTAATCTAAAGAAATTTTCAAAGGCACTTCTTCAGCATATGAAGTCTTAATTGTCCTTGAATTTTGTAAAAAAAAAACGACTCAAAAATAGCGACATGTATTATCAAGCTTACCGAAACATGCAGTGTGAGTGCCAACACGTCCAATAAATCAACTTACCTAGAGAGAAAGAAAAAATAGTACGAATTAATTAACAATCTGTCGATATACAGTACAAGAGCAGGATATTTCATGTTGAAATGATTAAAATTTGGAAATAACTAAGAGGGGTATTTTTCTTTGTGTAATAATGTTTCGTTGAGTAATTAGCCTTACATTAACATAATCTCTAATATTCAATGGACTGACTGATTAATTAAAAAATTTTGATATTTAATTTATCCAGTAATAAGTTTTAGGCAAGGCGCTCGACCGAGCATGCACAGTATGTGAGTCAGTGTGACAATCTCGTTCAATGGATGAGTGTACAGAGAACAGTGCCTGGAAGACGATCTCTCTGAATGTCTTAAACATGTAATAGTCAAGCTCTTTAACGGTCATTCAATATTTTGACCGGATCTTAAAAACTTGCCCTATATCCGTCCACCCATTGTAGCTTTCTTCAGTAAAGTAGAAAGCGTGGCATATATATATATCCTTTGACCCTGGACCCCGCCTACGTTAGGTAATAAAAAGCATCCTTAAGGAAATGGCACTTAAGGCTGCACTTCCCATTAAGTACGCCACGTGACCAGATTCGCGCATTTCTGTTGGTCAAATGCAGCTTTTTTCTCCATGCACTTTCAGAAATAGAGCAATAACTACATGTACGATATCTCTGTATAGCATGTAAGCTCAATACTAGTCAATGGGTACGAGCAGAGTGAACCGATTTCAGATCAGCTTTCTGCCTCCGATTACTAGCGCATGCGCATTCGCAAAA
>JAQGAO010002889.1:0-18389 GCA_034697705.1 Ommatoiulus sabulosus
AAATTCCCGCCTATTGTTTCCCCGTAATGACAAGCGGTATAGCCTTCCACGACATGTGCATGCATGTATTAGATATACATGTACGTTGAACCGCTTGAACATATTCTCAATGTCCCATTTGCAGAGCACCTATAGGACCTGCATATCTTTAAGTTACTGTATATGTCAGTCAACGAAATTAAAAAAGACGGTTCTATACGTTGAAATAACACGTACAATTCATATATGAATTTTAAAAATAAATTGATAAATTGAAATAACTATTATTAAAAGGTGTGTTTGTCGGCCGGTGTTTTTCTCACGTGCCACTATACAGGTATATCTGAGGGATTTAATATTCAAGTTGAATTTTTCTGATTGGCAGTCAAATTAGATGGTAATTGGGCATATAGATAAGACATCCGTCAACGAAATAATTTCAGATTATATTCAATACCACGAAGTAGAAATTGAATCAGACCCGTATATGATCAAAAAACGCCGAATAATTTCCGTGGAAACTTTTTTGGACATATTTACAGTAGTACAGGAAAAGGGAAATTGTCACAAATTTTTGTTAAACGAGCGTGCGTTTCCTCTCTAGCCTTTTCTTTTGAGAAAATCTGCACTTAGGACGAAGAAAACGTTGAGAAATCGTCGTTTGTTACTCGTCCAATTAACGATATTATTTCCTTCGCGAAACGGATTAGTACGAAACATTTCCTTCGTAAATAATCTAACATATTTCACCCTCTGTATATCAGATATGGGATTTTATTAAAATAAACAAAGCAACGTACTGACTTCTATATCATATTTCAAAATCACGTTCAATAGAATTTTCGATTTTCAGGATATAGCCTATTTTGGGAATTGAAAATTCGTGGAAAATTAAATAGGCATTGCAGTTTTATTTGATTTTTAAATGTGCCGAATGTTTGAATCACAAGACTGATAAATTTCCGAAAATTTACAGCAAACAGCAAACAGACGTTAATACGTCGTCTGCCGTTTTGCAAGATTTGGTTTACCCACATATAGCTACAGTATATAAATCGCAAGATTCGCATTCAGTAATATTTTAATGATTTCAGTGTAATGTGTGAATTTCTGAAAACGCTTGCCTTTTTGCGAAATGAATATAGTGGATTGTATTTTCCGTGATCTTAGAAGAAATTGTCTTACGTGACATGTGGTCAACCACAATAAGCATTTTCAAAAATGTGACTTTCAATGTCGAAAATTCAATGCTGCACAGTACTGCATGCCCATGACTTATTGCAAATATACCTATATCCGCATCATTTTTATTCTTAATTGCTAACATTTTTTTTTACTTATTAGCTCCTTCATATGGTCCTTCGACATGGTATACCCTCCATTTTGCTTTTCGTTAAACTTTTCGTTTGTTTCGGTGGTGTGTATACACTACATGTATATGTTTGCAAAAGCCCATTTACAACAAACACATTTGTAAAAACACATTTTGGAAGAACATGTTTGCTGTTTGTGCAAGTCTGTGCAAGGCTTTATACACCAGAAGACGGACGAACCTCAGATAAAAAAATTCAAAAAACTGCGGCCAAGATAGACATGGAACGATCCGGTTACAAATACGACGTGTCTTAATTAGATTACAACATGCGGAAAATAAACTGCAATTTCGAACATAACCACAATTAGTCAGAATATGACTAATTCCAACGACGATGTTATTTATGCGTATAAAATGAAAATAAGTACGTGTATAGTAACATTTCGGTCTATACGATCTCGTAACCTGATTCCCACGAACATGCAAGCATTACAAGGGCTACAGCACCACCAAGAGCTAGCGTTCATTCAGAGCTGATATTAACAGTTCAACATTTGTCTATTCAAAATTTGATTAAATTACTCGAAAACCCTATATTCTCTCCGCAGCATTTTCATTTTCTGACAATGGCAGTCGAGCATCCTGCCCCTGCGGGCTGGGGATTTCAGTCATTCATTGTACAGTCAGTGCGTACGAGCATGATAAAGCACCTATCCGGAAAAGTAGTTATTGATATAAGAGGGATGGATTCACTGAAATATGATAAAGTGGAGGTTGTGCCCCCCCCCCCACCCCCCTCTCAGTCCAGGCCCTGGAGACCAGATTAAAATGCAGCAACGCGTCAACGCAGCTAGGTTGCACTGGTTGAAAATTCGGAGAACTTTCGCGTGACAACAATTCGTATAAAATACGTTTTGGAAACAAAAACTCCCTAAGTAACACGGACTAGTGCACATTACATTTCTTGGAAGCAATATATCAGCGAATTATCCTTTTTCTCGCCGCGCTTTTAGCTCCTCCCCCGTTAAATGGCCGACCTAGGGAGATTTTACAGAAAAAAGATGCTAGAAGATAACAAAAATGAAAAAAATAAAAAATAAATAAATGTAAATTCGCAATTAGGCGACGAAGGTGTCGTGATCGAGTCAATGACTTCGAACACGGCGGCGATAATTACGAAGTAAAAAAGTGCTGAAACAAATTTCCTAGAAAAACCCTCGGCGTGCACCTAACACGTTGTAAAATGCCTATTAGGTCACACGAGTCGTTGTCGAGAGGATGCTAAAGTTTATAATGTCGCCATCGGACAAAGCAAACGTTCTGGATTACCGGGAACGAGGGAATGAGATTCCGAAAAACGCCATCGTAAACACATCAATTCAATAGCGCGGGTGTCATGGCCGCCGATGAAGCAGACGCCAGCAGCGCCACCAACGGCATTCGCGATTCGCCGAATCCAAAAGCCAGCTTTTTTATCCCATTTGTTTCAACTAGAGAATAAATAAAAGTATATAACCGACATGCGAGGTTCATGACTAATTGATGTTATTACAGCCAATTTCTAGGAATCAAAAGCGCTCGACAGTCGCGCATTTTAATGACACTTCTAGCGAAAGCATCAATGCGTACGTGTCGCTGTTGTTCAATGGATAATCAGCGCCATCTTTGGTGCATTGCCAAAGAAACGTGTTTACCGAATATTTCCATTACATAATCGAAAATACGTGATGAAGTCTGGAGAGTGCCATTGGGAAAGACCAAGTTCTTAGGAGCGCCCACACTGGAGGAAACAAAGAGGAACTTTTTGTTGCTAATTGCTGTCATTTGCTTCTGGAAACAAAGTTATGTATAAATTACATAAGTTTATGTTTCCAGAAACAAGTCGTTGTAATTCGCGACAAGAAATTCCTGTTTCATCCAGTGTGGACGTGTATAGCTTTTACCTTTAGGACTGAAGGATCAAGGAGACAATGCCTGATGACTATCTTACAAACAATATGGTTTCAGATGGCGTTGGAACACAGTACGGGATAGTGATATTTTACTTTTTAGAGATGACAAACTCAGCATGCCAAAAGTGTATCGGCACTGTCCCCTGTCGAAAACTTTCACCTGTTTGGGCAAATGTTCTTTTACTTTAAAATCTGTCAATATCATGCATTTCATCTCGTACAACATCCAAAATAATGTTGGAAATTATTTTACACATGTATAGATTAGTCTTTCGATAATTTTTGGGTCTGCGCAGAACTCCTTTAAAGTTTAACAACCCGCGCGTTGAGCACGTATTATCACGTCCATTCAAAGTAACCGATGAAAAGTTAATGGGATGCCAAAGTAATTATTTGCAAATATAACATTTACTGCGTTAACTGCAACTAAACTCCGTGCGCTCGCAAAGTTTCGTAAATGTGCTTCAAACCACAAAACTGACACCATTACGAAATGTGACCGAATCGGATTTATGTAGCCAAAATAAAGATAGATTTATAACTATCGTTCAACTCGAGCGAGTTATAGGGAAACTTCATTTATATGGTACTGCTGTATACTGTATAGGTGGGACATTTTCAGATTTTCTTCGAGGAAACGCACACCCTAGGTCAACTTTCTCGATTTTCTGGGAGTTTTCCCGAGGCGAAAAGTTCATTCTTGTACGCAGTCAAAACAATTCCTGCCTCCTGCAACCCGTAGACAGAAGGACTCCCAAACATCCTCGTTGAAGTTTCCAAAGGAAGTCCGACTGAAGAATGGGGAACCCCTCGATACCTCTACTTTTGCCCTCGCCTCGGCCAAGTGCACTCCGGTGGTGCTGGAGAATCCTCATCCGGAGGGAAATTCTGACATGCGAGTAGATAATGAGAGGTGGGTTAAAGGGCAAAACAGGAGACGCAGCCAGCCGTCTATACGTTATTCATCGAAGGCGAAATGACGTCAAATTGCGGCCATTAAATTATTACGAAAACTCGTATCCTAATAGGCGACCTTTTACAATAGCTTGATTTGAATTTATCACACCGGCTTCCGAGAAAGCCATTCGGCAAAAGTGGATCCATTCGCTCCAACCAGAACGAGGACAACGCTAAGGCGAAATGGGTAATGAGTGAACTCGCAGAATTGCATTTAGCGGAATCAAAAAGCCGTGAAATAAAAGAAATGCTACTACGAAAAATTTCAAAAAGCACACGCGAAGGAGCTTATGCGGAACTACGAGCTAGCTTTTGATGAAGACCTAACAAAAACAAGGTTCTCCCGGGACAAAAGCAACCAATGGATAAGGTCTCGGAGACCCAACCAGCCGCTGGATTGGGAATTAAGATGAAAAACGAATTACGAGCACCAATTAAGGTAGCAGTTGCAGAATTCAATTACGCGGGCCACCCACCCACCCACCCTCCAGTAAAAAAGTACAAAATAAAGTCTCCATGGCTGAAAGCTTTCACCGTATTTCGCAGCCACCAAACAAAACCAAGATAAACCCAATTCTATCAACGAGTAAAATGGGGAGATAGTGCTAAAGAAAACAAAACCTTGAAAGTAAAAATCGGGACGTGTTGAAAACGAAACGTTCACATTCTTATATTGCTTTTCATCGCAATAGTCTAAACATCTACATAACGCTTCTTCCGATCAAAACAATGTTCAATTTCACACCGATACACATTCGCGTGGATATGTGAAAATAAAAGTTTAAGGTTCACATGCATCTTCTGTAATCAATCTGTACACGCAATTACACACTTATTATCAGCCGAAAAAATAATATACTTGAATGAATCAAACATTGGACCGTGAATTTCTAACAAAAAATTCCATAATCATAGCAAATGACCTATAGATAAGCGTCGTAACAAAAATCTTATAATTGTTGATAAGATCCAACAATTCCTGAATGCTACCAGCAAAGAAACCAATATAACCTTCCAGGAAACGAGATTTTAAAAGTTCAAAATGCTCGTCCGCAACCAGCAAAACAGACGCAATAAGCACTTCAGAATTCAGGTTAGTGCAAATAAAACATCGTTGAATATACATGGAAATAAAAGTGCAAAAAAAAATTGGCCTGGTCGTTCCAATTAGTTCGAAGAGTATTAGAAAAACTTCCGTTTAACCAGAAATACTCTTTTTCCAGGACAATTACAGATAAAACGCATTAAATTTATTGCAACTCGGATTTCCAGCAATCCAAAAAAGCAGGTCTGGATATTAAAAACTCAAGCTGCAGGCTTATTGCGAAGCACCAGTTTGGTTAATTAAAAATCACGGCAATTAATTCCTACGGGATTAGCCAGAAATTTCTCTATAACCGGAATCGAGTACGATAAATCTAGAAATGGACAGCTTCGTATTCCAGCCGCAATTCCTGGTACTGCGAAATCAGTCAAATACAAACAAGCAGCATTAATAATGGGGAAAAAAAACGAGGGAAGAGGATTTACTCGGAATGAATCTTAATTGGATTTGGGTAATACTATAGCGAGGCAGCCTGTTGCATTTCCAGAGCCACAAGTCCTTTCGCAGTAAGCCAAAGCTCCTATGGTCGCACAAAAGCTTTTCGCATTTCCATGAAACTCCCCTCGGGCTCTCTTCCTAGAAATCATCATTAAAAGAGCATAGATACTGTACATCCATTCGCAATTCTATCTTTCTCAAATTTACGCTCAAGTGCATTCATGAATGTAAGCAACGGAGGTGATCCACGATTTACGGCAATGACTTTCGACAGAAAAACACACACAAAAAAAAGTTGATCTCAATTTCACCGTATTGACTTCCTCGATGAAACTTCTGCATAATGGTAATAAGATAGCGCCTAGATCTTTCGATACAAATAGACGAATTTCTGGATATTAAAATTGCAAGCCTTTTAATCAGATAAAATATCCAAACTTCTTATGAGGATATTGTCGATATTTCGGAAATGCATTCCTAAACTTATTATTAGCGCCAGAAAAGCATTTTTTAAAAAAATGTAAAAGGAGAATTAAATGAAGGGAATGCATTGGTTACTTAAGTTTATTGCGTCCCTTTATTTGAAATCTTAAATAGAGAATTTCACAGAGAAACATTCCAAAATAAATTGCTTTCCCCATCGTTTTCTATGTAAAATTAAACAAAAAATTGCATTTCTAGCGCCACTAATAAGTCCAAGAATACGTCCGAAAACATTCCACAAAATTCGAGTTGGCGGACACACATCTTGACTGACTTTCTGAAGATAGTAGTCTTAGTTCATCTTCATTTAATCATAATGTAGCTGTGGATTTATTTATCAATTCGCATTCTGAAGCTAACCATGTAGCGTTCTCGGTAAATTTGAATTGGATATAAAATGAATAAAATATCCAACAAACACAAGATGTCTAGGAAAGCGTTTTAATCTCCGGATAATGCTCAACAAAGGCAATTGCCTACAAAGGGAAATTTAAGATTGTCTACCAGTTATACATTTTTATGGGAATTACAGCGAAGATACCGTAGTACTAGACAAAAAATTAAATATTTTCAATAAAAAAAATTCTATTGTGAATGAATGTGAGTGAATGAATTAGGAATTGCCAACTATATTTTTAAATTTCCCAGAAATCTATTTTAAATGAATTAAAAATAAAATAGTCTAGATTTTTTTTAAATTCAAAATTCGTGCGTGGGAAAGTTATGAATTTGAAATTTATCAATAGACAAAACATTTTACTGAAAATATTTCATTAAATGTCAACAATAATCATCGGAAAATTCCCAAAGACTATGGTTCACTGGTTGACTTCCTAAATCTCAAGGGTCAAAAATTTGCGTATTCATGACGCTGCACTTTGTCTGATACAAACAAAACATTGTATTTTATCCAAAACAAAGAACAATAACAAGTAATCTGATCATCCTACTAAGACATTTTTCATCTAATGAAAAGCGGCGATCTGGCTTCGATGATTCAGTGTCAGGCACATTTGAATTCATAACAACAAAACAAGAAAAATGGGGAAGGGGAAACTAATGAAAATAAAATTGGAACAAATTTTATTTTTAAAGACTTCATTAATCGTGTTGATCTGATAACCAGGGCAAAGTCAAATTTATTCTAACACTTTAGACGAATAATTTCGTGGAAGTATTGCAATTTCAAGATATACATGTATTTACAACCTTATACATGCAATATGATTAGTCTATTCTATGTTATTCCAATTTTTAGAAAGATTCAAATGCCCCGTTTATTTTTTTTAAAAACTTGGCAAAAGTCCAAAATCGACTGATGATTTTGGATAAAAAAAAATACGGAATTGTTCGCCAAATACTTATCATTGCTGATTTTAAGTACAGTAGTTCGCCGCGTTAAACATTAATTTATCACATTTTCTCAACTTTTCAAATTAGCAACGTTTCACTAGTTCCCCCTCCCCAAATATGAAATAAAATGAAAAATAAACTAAACTAGTTATGCCGAAACTACACTGGCTTCAATATAACCGGCGTTACCATTGTTGAACACTGAAAACGTGCAGATGGAATCACATGTATGTTATGCTCCATCTATCAGTATGTGCAAATGTCAAGTTTGAGCATTGTGATGAAAAGTCATGACCGTGGTTTAATGGTTCCAAATTTTAAATTTGGATTTACATTGGGGAAAAAAGGTTTCAAGCTCTTACTTTTAGCTATGCCTTTTACACAAACTATAAATGTGTACTGTACAAACACGATAAATGCACGTTAATCCAACAAGAGATGACATTTATTGCATTTTAAAACCCACCTTCCACTAGCAGCACTCATTAAATTAGCAGCAATGGTTAAGCATACTACAAATATTAAAGTGACAGGGTGCAAGGGAGGTGATATATACTGTACATATATATATAACATTAAATGTTAGGAATTTGACTAGCAGGACCTAATATACAGTACATGTACAATTCGTACCTCACTTTCCTTTTAGGGATAAACAAAAAATTACAATTACCCCCAGGTATTTCCAAGGTTTTATGAACAAAATATGGGAATTTAACTGCATTGTTATGCTAAATAAATCACAGGGTATTGTTTGTTTTAAAAAGTTTTAAAATTAGAAAATTTAAAAATTCAATTTTAATTCATATATGACCATTCGCATTCGCCACCAATCGATTCACCATCAGGAGGTAGCGTGCAAACTAAAAATTACGTTTTCCCTGTCCATTTTCAAACTCCTGCCAGATGGCGCATGCGAATATATGACGCGATATATAGTCATCTTCAACTCTTTGTCACTAAGAAATGTCGAAGATCAGAAAAATGGCATATTTTTCATATCTAAATTTTCCAACTGATCAGTTTGCAGACTCTGCACCAGGGGCCCTAATGGTCCCATCAGCAAAGGATGTCTCTAATGTATGCAGTGTGCGAGGCAAAGGTGGAATGGCAGTGGCAGGTACTGGTATGAGAGGAGGGGGTACAGGCATGATGCAAGGTGAGGACAATACGTTAGGATTGGTCATCTCGTCCGTCTCCACCAGCGACAGAGTGGGCGCATCCGCCGGCCTAAGGGTTTTAGGGGCAGCACCATCAGAGTCAGTGCGCCTGTGCTCCGAAATCGTCCGTTCTCGCTCCCTCGACATGCTATAGGAATCAACAGGTGGGCTGGGGATCACGGCTGCTGTTATGGAGCCCGACAGACGCCTTTCTATAGTCATCTTGGATCCACTGCAACTTCCCGTGAAACCCTTTGTCACAAATGATACACCTGATATAAAATCACACATTTTGTCTTTTATGGAAAACGAGCAACAGAGAAAGTCCTTGCGGGTTGGGATCACAAAGAGGGTGATGAATAAACCTGGTTTACTGGTCAGTATCAATGGATCACCAACTGATGAATTGACCTTTAGCACGTAAATAAAAAAATGTCCTTTTTTGGGATAATCAAGAGTCGACTGGCATCCGCTCCCAAAAAAATGGCATGCGTTTACAAATTCCAATCGGGACATGTTTACTCCAGTTTGCCAAGTTTGCATGCACAGGCAGCTAGACTGCTATGCCCGATTGCAGCGCAACCCAGCCATAAGTCCAGTGCCATACCTAGGCTGAAAATTGAGGAGGTTTGCACCACCCCGTTTAGCATGGCCTTGCATAATAAGGCAATACAGTAAATACACCTTGAAAGATGAATTTTGCCCAATCAAATGTAAAATGAAACATTTTAAACTATCCACTAATACACTTTTTTTAGAAACTTAATGGCCAGTTGCATAGACCCTGATCAAATCGTTGATTAATAGTCTTGCAATTCCCTGAATAAATGAGCTTTTATGCTCACGTTAAATATAGCAAAAATCTTTGTAACAAACAATAAATGTAGCTGTGGTTGTGACATGGGCATCATCACACGATTTTTGTGATCAAAATAACTCCCCGTATTTTGATACAAACCAGAAATATTGGAGGCTGAGACATCTGAATATTTATCTATGTTCTGGTGATTCAAGGACCCAAATTAAACACCCATAACAAGACAAGCCAATGTGCATGACAGTGCATTGAAGGTTTACGGAAAAAGGTGGAAGTAAAAAAAAGCACATGACACAAAGAAAATGAGCTGGTCTATCATCAACATCTGAGTAAAGGTTCTGCCTGTCCTCTATTTTATTTTATTCTAGTGTTTCACACAAGCAGATTCTTAAGCCAACACCAACATCCAAAATTCAGTTAACTATTTAATAACCAATTAATGACCTTCTATGTTAAGAATTAACAAGATCACTTCCGTTAACAGCAGTTAAAAAGTCGACCTTTATGTGGATCTTAGATTTTATAAGCTGACCTTCAAACCAGGCTTAATGTACAAAGTGAATAATCAGAAAGGACAGTAATGCAAAAGATGACTTACCTGAGGCGATGACATACTGCTTCGCTTGATTCTTGGGCTACTCCCTGGAGACCCTCTGGTTGAAAGATCCTCCAATGGAATATCTTCAGCAGGATCTCTCATTTTTAACCCGTGTCTAGATGGACTCCTACTTGATCGGCGTGGCCTGTCGTTTGATTCTAAAAGTAAATTAAATTAAAAACATGCTATATGCATGACATTTATGTGCTTGTGTGTCTTACGATCAAGTATGAGTGTACAGTATGGCTACATGAACTTACACATAATTTTTCAGATAAAATGAGTGTAAAATTACCTGTGTGCCCTGAACCAGAACTTCCAGTTTCCTCGCGCCGCATCATTGCTGCAAAACCAGGAACTTTTTTCGAATTTACGAATATGGGTTTATGGCCTCCCATGCCAGAAGCTCCCCTACGATTGTTAGCCTCCAAAGCAATACCACGAGCAGCTGCTCCAATCCTTCCTACAAAAACATGTTCTCGAATTACAGATCAAAAGTGAAATTAATTTAAAAAGAAATTAGTTAAAAAATACAGACTATGGATATCTTGATGACGCTGGCCCTGGAGCGTGTGAGTAGGAGGTGATGGACATGGCTGTATGTGACCAGGAAGTTCAAGCAATTTTGCAATTTGATGCATTTTTCTTTGTCGAGCCTTTAGCCGCCCTTTTGTCAACCTAGAATTTCCAAAATAAAGAACAAAATTGCATTTGATAAATTTGCACAAGATAATTGAGATATATAGTGCACATTGAAAGTATGTAGTATTTTACCTTTGCTTAGCTGCCATACACCGAATGTGATCATCGAAAATAAACTTTGCAGACAGAAGAGGAACGCGATTTGTACAGGTTGAGGATAGGGGTCTGTGGATGGTAATATGCAGACATCGACTGTCATCTTTATCACCAGAAACTTCTATATCCTGAATTTTAAAAAAAAACACACACATAAACTGACAAGCATACAAATCGTTTTGTAACATACGATTATACACATACCTGCAAAAAACCGACAAACTTTGCAATACCCCAGCCCAAACGCTTTGAATCTGGTTCGACGAGAATAAGCTGTGAAACGTCGATCACCAAAAACCTCCGTATCTTTTGTCCATCTTTTGTAATTACCGTGCATGCTATCAAATCACTATTGTCTATATACATAAATTAAAATCACAATTAAATACTTGAAGTTTGCAAGTGCCCTAGGACAGGCAAAGCAAAAGAATGATTAAACAATAAATTGTATACGTCCTCCAATTGGATGGAACAACTGAACTTAAGTTTGAAAGGAAAATGCATCAAAAGCGGCCAGAATTGACAAGTGCAGCCCTTCCTAAGATTTCTTAATGTAACTTGATAAATTACAAAGTGAAGAAGCTAGCAGATATAAGCATCAAAATTCAGAATTTCAATTTTTTCCTGTATGGTGTCCCACCAAGTATGCATAACCATACAGCTAAGCTTGTCATAGCACCATAAAGGCAATTCAAATATAGCAAAATATGTGACTTGATAAACGTACTTAAATCAAGAACTTCGCCCACTTGAATGCAATGATTTGGATTTGTTAGTGGCAATTGGCTCTCAGTTTCCTTTCTTAACGTCAATGACAATTCACGAAGCAAGAAGAACACTCTGATAGCCTAATGGAGAGAAATCCTCACTCTTTAGCGTTTTATATAAGTGCCAGATAGAAAACTAAAAATGTGTCCATACCCGTCGTGCTCTTTCCACTTCTCCACAAGGAAGCCGCTTGTAAAATTCAATGCCAGTTAAAGGTGTGCCAGTGGGCGCCAACAATATGTTGGAGTCCATGGTTAAATATTCTACGTTGAGGGGCTTCTTGTGCATTTCACGGTGTTCGTCTTCAAACATGTCCAAAAAGATCTCTTCACTTTTGTAAAAATTGCGCAACAATAAAGTGCTTTCTTCGCGAGCTCCTTCCAAGGCCGCCAGGTGAGTATCTTGCAAGAAGCTTTGATCGTTCACGAGAACCATCTGTTTCAACAAAACCAGACTCATTTCCAATGTGGCCAGGCGGACTTTGCTATCTGCAAAAGTTCAGATGTTTAGAAAAACAAAAGTTCGTGGGAAACTATTAAATTGATTTACAACTACTTTACTTACTATATTGGCAGCTCAAAGTGATGATTCTAATTAGCCTTTCAACAAGATTGACATTATACCACTGTTTAGTCTAGAAATAAAAACAAAATCGTTAATGTTAATGGTCTGTCAATAAACTAACTTTTAGACAAAAATGAAATAAAGGCCTTAAATAGAAAAATGCTTTGAATTCCACTTCAGCATACCTCACTTTTTTCAGTGGGAATAAAGGCAGCATCGAGTAAATCTTGATTCACACCTAAAAGAGGAACCCTTTTCAAAATTATGAATTCAAGTAAACCTTTCTTTGCGTTTAAGAGAGTGCACGTATATAAAAAAGTAAGCAAAGATGCAATGCATTCTATGCTTAAAAGCAACTGTATAACAAGGTCTTGATCCTGTATTTGTCAACTGGTACAATTCTATTAAGGCCTATATATATTGAATTCAAGCGATGCAAAACATTAAATAGAAGATCATTTAAAATGGAAAACAGAGAGAAAGAAAATACAAATAGACAAAACACAAACAAAACGTTTCTACATGTTACTACGCCTACCATCTATGTGGGGATGATGGGAAAATCGGCATTGCCAAAACCAGAAGTGGAATTGCAATAATGGAAAGGAAGAGGGTTAGTCATTATCCAACAATATTGTGTTGCAGTTGGTATAAATATGCGCATGCAAAATATTGAAGTGACAAATTAATACATCTTTTTGGTTACTGTAACAATTTTCGATCATTTTTAAATTCATTCAAAATAAAAATTGCATGTCTTGGTAAGCACTTTATTTTTTCATTTCAGATAGTATTTTATGTCAGGTAATCAAGAACAGACTATAGTCCAAAATAACAGGAAGACGTGGGAAAAAGAACCACTAAAGGACCCTGAAGTTAATCAAGACCCTTCTCGAAGATGCTGAGATTTACTAATGTATGGCGATCTGTAGCACTTTATCCTTTGGACTTTGACTAGTGTGTTCAGGTTCGACAAGTATGTTTTAGTGGCTGCATGTTCATGGCTCCTGCAACAGGCTGTCCAAAAAAGAAAGTGACACATATCTCTATAAGTTAGTCTTGGCAACCATGAGGAGGGTCTGATTAGTTAAGATACAATCAGTATTATTATTTTGTATTCTGGAAAAACATTTACCATTAATGGGAAATTTCAAAATTACCAATTTTTAGATGTGCAATTTATTTATATGTTATTAAAAAGGGATGAGAAATTACTGAACTTAACTGACCTTGATTGTGCCCCATTGCATAAAGCAAACATAATGTAAAAAGGGCAGCATAATCATTTTCAGAACATTCCAGGGCATTAAATATTGCTTCGAGATATGGCCTGCAAGTATGAAAAAATTCAAAAATGCAAACATGCCTGCCAGTTTTAAGACAAAAGTAATACAAAATAACTACCAACCTATTAGTTAACGTAAAACTCTCTTGAAGCTGCTCTAGGTTAGTCTGAACAATATTAGATGATAAGCGTTGAACAGCCTGGGCCTGACGCTCTTTTTCTTCATCCGTAATATTAGCTACACCCAATTCAAACTCTTTGGAATTTGATTCTGACGTTTGAGCAATTTCGTTATCTGATTTGGCCAGGTAAAATCCATTAAATATAAAATAAACAGAAATATATGTACAAATACAACAACATTTTGGTAAGTCACACATACCAGGTTCAGCAGCAATTCCAACATCAGGTTGAACTTGTTCAGCCATTGCAAAACTTCCATCTACATTAGAATTATCCGGTGATGACATTTCCCAAGGCTGAAATGTATTTTCTAATGATTTCTCTAATGATTCTTGGGGAGCTATGAATCCTGGTCTACAAAGCATTTGGCCCTAAAATTAACAAAGCATTAAACATTATGAATATGAATATCATTGGCATGATTGCAATTACAAATTAATTTGCATCAATTAATGTTGCATGGCAAAATAATAATGGACAATGTTTTTAACATAATTTAATGTTCTCATTTTATTAAACTCACGCAGGAATATATATAATAGGTGACAAAACTGGCAAAGATTCATGAGTACTTGCTTTTGAGCTATCTTTATAAAAGGGCCAATGTTTAAAATGCTTTTTAACAATTCAATATCATGACAATGTAAAATATGCACATCTACATACAGAAAGTCTTGGTTCATCAGGCATCCTCTCAGAAAATATGGTAAGATCCTTGTTGAGAATAATGTCAGCCAGATGCCTAACCAAAGGTTTATGAGTGATAATTAAAAATACCTACAAAAAACGCAAGGTCATATCAGATCATTGATAAATGATTGCAAAAGCAAATCAAGAAACGATCAAAAGAGCTTACTTGTGACAATAAAAACAAGGAAACCACCGAACTGACATGTGGTTTGTCATCCTAAAACAAAAGGAGGCATTAAAACAATATGAAAACATTTTAAAGGAAAATAGAATAGGTGCCAAATTTATTATTAAACATCAACATACTTCAATTTGGGAATGTCTTCTACGTTTCGTTAGTGAGTATACATAGAGAGGAATGAGCAAACGGTTCAGCAGGTGATCAGTAAGTACATCATTCAGGGCATCATTTGCCAGGCAAAGTATGTCATTGAGGTAATGCATATGATCCAGATGTTCAGCTACAAGGTCTGATAATCTATTTCTACTTTGATGACTATATTAGAAAAAAATACCTATTATGGCATTTCCATTAACAAAAGAATAGAAACTTTCCATGGCAAAAAAATCACTCACTCAGCATCATTACGTATACAACAATCTAACTCTAGAACATGGTTGCCAATGAACCAAACTAAATTCGAAAAATAAGGAGCAGCTGTCTTGTCTCTTATAAACTTTAACATTGATTTGTCATCCACTGAAATAAAGAAATATTTTGGATTTAGTAAAAACATCACCAAAGTCTAATGCCTATAAGAGAGGAAAGCCAATACAATAAATAGAAAGATGCTACTTAAATATGGTTTGCAAAAAATGAAGGGCTAAAAATAATAAAAATACCTTTATATACATTCAAAGTTAAAGTCCGAACAGCAATGCGAACCATGGTTTCGGCATTTTTGAAAAACTTGATAGCCTCGGTGTACAAGGGAAAATCGTTGGTATGCTGTTCAAAGAGTGGATGAAGAATAAAAATTAAGATGCAGAATTGCTTTTCATATAAATTGAAATTTCAACAACAACAACAAAAACGAGCTGACCTCATTGTAAAAGAAATGGATGGTATGTGTATTTAATTTCAGCGATAATGTCTTTAGAAAAGATATATAATAAGCCATCACTTCTTCATCACATATATCAAATTTGTGAACAATGATAGAATTTACGTGGTTGTTTGATAGAAGATAATCTAAACCAAAGAGCAGAAAATCAAAATATAAGAAAACATCAACAATTAATGCTTTTTAGTGGCATTCAAATCACTCGTATAAGAATTGGAAAATGGACTTACATAATGACGTTTCATTTCTAATATTTTCAAATAAAATGTTTAAAGTTTGCAACAGCTGAACACAGACATAGCGACCACACTTTTGCCTCATGATTTTCAAAAAAAAGGAAAGCATATTCTTCTCCAAGAAGAAACTAAAACGAAGAAAAACAATTGAAACTAAAATTGACACAGCATATCAACTTATGGGTCAATTTTATCGCATTAGTTAAATAACATCCTTACTCAAATACGGTGCTGTCATTCTGATCTCCCCAAATTAAAATTTCAGCAATAGATCGCAAGGTTTCAACCAACAGGCCTTTGGTATCTTCTGAAACTACTTGATTTTTTGATAGTATACTGTGTAAATACCTGTAAATTGAAGAAAACATAAATAAGCTAGTGATACAACTGTCAATGTTCATACATCATCTAATTTAAATATCCACAAGTTCATGGTCAACCCTGGGAGATAATCTAGCTTCTTGTTTTTTTTTTCTGCCGAAACTCATTGGGGTGTTGTCATGAATTGTTCTGTTCAACCTCTGACGTGTTACCTTTTTTTTCCCAATCCATCTCATCAACGATTCAATAAATACGTACGTCGTAATAAAGTTTGGCAGGTGTGTGCATTCTTTACAACTGGGAGAGACCAAGAAGATAGAATTCCTTTATCAAGAATATATACGTTTCATCAAATAACTTAACCGAGCTATAAATTGAAGACCTTGAACCAAATTTTATTCGTCTGAGGCTTTCGATACAACTTCAAGATCAAATGGAAAAGGTACGAGATAAGCCTTGATCGATATTTTCGAATAGAAGTCTACTTACTTCAGATGCTCCAATGAATGCGGGTTTTTCGGCTTCCATATTCCTCCACCGAACCAATTCTTGCCTTTGAACATTTTAAAAATCAATATCACGATTATAAAACATGAATTTTGCGATTATTTTTTGGAGAACATCGTAGACGTGAAAAAAGAACAACCGCCCTCCATTTTCTCGTCAAAAATAGAATCCCAGTAAGGTGCTGCCATCTATCCGACAAAAGGGAAAATGGAATCAAAACATTAAAAATCCCTGTCAATTATTGTTTTAAAAACTGTAAATATAATGATGAAATTTGCGACAACTTGAAGAAAAAGGCCGTTATAAGTATAAGTCAACAACGGCTAATATATAAAATCGTTTCTGCACTGTTGTTTCTTTCAGAAAAATAAAGCAATTGTAAATTGAGATCAATTTTATTCCAACTCCACTAGCTCTTGGTTTCTGCTCACAGATGGTATTTCACCCATATATCAGAAATATAATGCAAATAAATGCAACGCCATCTCTAGTCAAAAATAAAAATATCTTTGAAACATTCGAATGTTACTAATTCCTAAATGGCCATTTTTTGGACATTTATGAACATTTCAGTAAAATTCACACTGTATGTATCGACAATTTTTACTGAACAATGTTGATACAAGAAAGATGTTAATAATGTTGTCGTAATAAAAATCTACCAGTTTTTCAAAGATAAGAAATTATCGAATTTTATGTCAGAGTTTTGCAAAGTTGCATGCATGAAAATCTAACCATGCAATAATATATGAATTCCTTGTTATTTCCATTAAAAATGAAAAATACCAAAGCTGAATCGTTTTACCCGATTTGTCTCACAAAATTTCTAACTGAAGATTTACTTTAATTTCTAATCGATAAGCGTATGAATACACAGAATGCTTATTGCAGGCGTTTATCACTCGGCGTGCACTAGCGCCATAAAGCAGGATAAGAATGCGGCATGCGTTTTAAATGAGAGCGCACACAATGAAAGCTTAGCCGAGCCATACTGAGCTTACAAGAAGCGTTGATGGGCTTTCAAGAATCTTTTCAACATTCGTTTTTGGAAATCTGAAAGCAGATTTGTAAGACACAGAGCGGCACACAGATCACTATTGGTCAAAAGTGTAGCCATCGATTGTATGCCGCCTATGCACCATAAAAGCGTGTCCTGCACTCATCATGAGATGCTAATGCGCATGTGGAAGGTTTTACGCGGAATGTTTCACCACATGCAGTATACGTAAACTGGTTTCATCTAGCAAAACGCATGCAGTGGCAAGCACACTGACTATCACGCCGATATCAGCATTCATTGTGCGCCCCAAAGCTGGAAACAAGAAGTTGAAAACAAGCACGAAAGAAGGACGTCGAAAGTAAGCATTCAATGTGTTCTCACTCTAATGCTCGAATGAGAGTGGGAAATATTGGCCTTATTAATTTACCAGTAGGAAATGTTCATCATCTTCCTCAAATAATTTTGCATATTTTTTTTTTCAGTTCTCGCGTAAAACAACAAAATTTCGATAAATTCCATAGTATAACAGTAAAACGTCGCAGTAATAATGCAGTAAAATACAATGCAGTGGCAGAAGAATGCAACAAAGTGACAGAAAGAATGCATGCAGTACGTCCGTACATGGATGCATGCACACTTTTGGCCCGACTCGACTAAAAAGTCAGGGGAAATCAGGGATGTTTTAGGCGTGGGAAAATGCGAGGGTGGGAGAATGAGCTAGGGTTTACCTCGTATATAACCCAATAAACACAAGAAGCGTTGGCCAACGCTTTTTTGGCCTGTTGTTTAAGTATCATTTATGCGTTGGGTATCATT
>JAQGAO010002890.1:0-18385 GCA_034697705.1 Ommatoiulus sabulosus
AACAAGACCTTACAGACTTATGCCTCACCTTGTAGCCTACACCGGTGCAGATTTTTTGGACCAATCGAATACGCCATACGTTAGTACGCTCGTGGGGTGTCTCCAGGCATATTTTAAAATGGTTTTCACATTTTCACGCTGTATTTAAAACGTGTCGCGACAAGAATTAATGCATGTACATGTAAAACATGGCCAATTATGATATAGTGATAAAGTTCGCTAAACCGGTAGTATCGCACGGAAGTATTCGTGCACGACCTTTGGTGTCCTTGGCACTTAATCTCAGGAAACGAAGTTTAAGGCCTAAATTGAAGGTCTGCCATGTACGTGCGCCGAGCACTTTATTAGATCACCTCTCGCTACTCGGGGGCAACTGCTGTTCAGCGGTTTAACTCGACCCCTTCACTTTTCCTGGATTTGTGCAGTTTCCATGGTAACTGTTCGGATTTGATCTACACCACGCTCGCTGCTAGCTACTAGCTACCTCCCATTTCTTCGTATTCATGGCCGATAATTTGTTCACAAATCTAGAACCTCGTCTAATGGGGTGACTCGAAACCCTCGCATGTCGAGCAGGCCGGTTGAATAACTCAAAACTCCCAACGAGTAAAACAAAGCGCTGTTAAGGCGATAAAAAGACGCTCGTAACGTCCGCACTTTTAATGCGGACAGTTTTAGTTGGACGTATTTAGATTTTCTATACCTTTAGACTGATTTTTTTACGAGCAGTGTACTTTTTTACCTATCATTCGCCGCGGATCTTGGCTGAAGCGGTCGATGCCTTTCAATTTGATTTTAGTATATTATCCCCCTATGATTTATGCAGTTTTGGGCTTTTCGAGTCACTTTATTCCCTTAATTTTTAATATTTGTTTCCTTACGTTATGCTTACGTTAATTACTTCAGCGGAATTCAGACTGTGGTTTTTGTTCTGCACTGTGTATTCGTGAATTATGACTTCAGGAGATGAAAACCGTCGTTATAAATCTTCCAAACGAAGACCAGCAAAAACAGGCGCGGAAAATCAATTGTGATTTACCTATAACCGTAATTTTTCAAGATTTTTATGATTATGAATGATTTTATGAATTAAAAACGATGACAAAGATAATACATCTTTTAGACGAATTTCTTATTCTTTTTGATGTTTTTACCGGGTTTTTTTTTGGTTTTTTTGTGGATTTTTAACGTTGGCCTATTTCTGCTATGAGACTACACACCAACGCTAAATACCAAATTTGATTAGTATTTGCAAATTAATTTAAAATCGTAGTAAGTTTCACTTTAGTACCTGGTCCATAATTAATTTTCCCCGAAAGCTCCATCAACTTTTACAACCATGCTTCGTTAAATTTGGCGTCGAGTAATACGAGTTTTAATGAGTAATTTCCGTTGTTTTCATTTATTAAAACCGCTCTTAGTCGACGATAATGTAACGCAGAATATGGCTAACTTTTAATTAATTAATGGAAATTCTTAGTAAATTCTAAATTAAGCAGGTGTGTTGTCATAAACTTAATACCGTAGAATATCGGTTGAAAAATATAACCTTTCGAAAAAATTGTTTATACCCTTGTTACTATAGCTGCTAGGCGGTGAGACGATCTCCGACGATGCGAAAACATTAAGAGTACTCGGACAGATGCTTTGAAAATCGCATGTTAGCAGTCGTAAAGTCACGGGTCAAATGCGACAAGCTACTTCGTTTAAAAAACAACAACGCGAGGTTATGCTTATTTTTAAACCAATTAATGCAATCCTTTTGCGCACGTACATGTAACTTTACGATTATACTCGATTAAATTCGATCTTTCAAACATGTCTACTTTTGAAAGATATTTCTTGTTGTATAAATAATATACTTACAGTACTGTATGCACTTAAGCAAAATTTACAAGGGTGATTTTTTTCCTCGCATGTTCACGTACTGTTCAGTTTAGGATAAGGTTTCCCGTGTATTAAAAAAAAATCATTATTGATTGTGTGAACACTTTTCCAATAAAAGAAACTAAACATAACACTACTCTGAACAACGAAAAAATTATTGCTGTTTTAATATAACATGAGTGCACGAGTGTGTATTATTTATGAAAGGTTCTTCTTTGGAATTATTAACACATAATGGTTTTCTCGCCTTCCATTATTTTTTTTTCATTCTTTAAGAGGGTTTCTGACTACGGTAAGTTTTCAAACGATAATCCATAAAAGAGTTTTAATCTTTCCTACCCTTGACAAGACAAAAGTTTGCAGTTTTTTTCCGCTACTTAAAAAATTGTAGCGGCACTATTTAGATTCACCTATGTAATTTTATTTTATGTAACTTTCTGTAATAGTTTTTACAAGTGTCGTAGTGATGGCTTATGTCAATTTTAGGCTAGCAATTATTTTGTATACCTACAGTAAATGCTATTTTCTTCTATCAGTTTTCTCGATGCAGAATGTCCCCATAATTCGGCTTTCCCTTATGACGTGCGAGCAAGCAGTGATTGCCCGCTCGATTTCTTGAACTATTTTCGCATTTACTAATCACCTCGCTTATCGCTCGCAGTTTAGCGGCATTTAAAGAGTGAGCAATTTACCTAATTGAACATAAAATCTGCTGAAGCGCTTTATTTTTTTTCTAGAAATCTTTAGAAACCCAAAGGCATTGATCCGCATCACGGCATATTAAATGGGCTTTAAGCACGTTCGTAGTTAATGGAACGACGCATTTACACCAGCAAACATCGATAATTTTTGCACGCTTTCTTTCGGTTTAAAACATTAAACCTTCACTTAGTTAGTTTTTTTCCCTCCGAATTATCTATTTTTTAATCCTCGAATTTTTGAATTGAGGCTTAATTTAATTAACCGGAATGAGATCAAGATAGATGCGTTCTCAAGGGACAATATTTTAAGAACCGAATCTCCCGTTTTGTTAAAGTTTTTATTTCTAACCCCCATGCTTCAGAAGTCTCCAACTCACAATTTGTATTGTGAGATAAAGATTGAATGAGCTAATGGTGAATTAAAGTGTCACTACTACCATTTAAACGAAACTATGGTGAAAGTTTTCGTTGTAGATGTGTCGTTTGACTTAATACCGTCTTAAACTTGAAAATGTTGTAGTGTTCCCTTCTGAAGCTGGGATGCGATTTCTTTTACAAAGGTATTAATGTAACTAATACAAAATGGAACTCCAGACGTAACGACGATCGATATTGTCATCGCACTATTTCACTTTCGTTTACACTGGTTTTGTATAATTTATTGAATGGAGGCGTTGCTTACGGCATTTAAAGTTTTTCAGTGCATGATTTTACGAAATTTAATAATATATTGTACTTTAATTTCGGATTTAAATATTAACAATGGCTGGCATACATTTCATAACTGTCTTAAAGGCACATGCAACGATTAAAAGCAATAGCAGCTTATCCTTTTTATCCTCACAGCAGGTTGCAGCTATATTTTCTAAAAACATCTTAATGTTTAAAGGGAAGACGAGACGAAATTTCACCATTTGAAAGTGTCCCATTTAAGAATATGAAGACGCTGATCTTGCGCGCAGGAACAATTCACAAATCTCCCAGTACACGAACGAATGACAAAATTACAATATGAATATTTTTTAAAATTGCCGACGTCAGCCCGACCTTAGTACAAGTGTGGATATGAAGTAAGTATTTGAAGAAATGGTCGTAATTAAAGTATTCGAAGTTCATAAAAAGTACATGTAAGAGCGATGAGGTAAAAATCACTATCTGATGATTCGAGTGTTGCTCCTATTTACATACCCTAATAGCGAAGTGAAAACTGCAGCTATTTAAGCTGGCATCTGACGGGAACATCTGTCTCTTAAATGAATAACGAGAGGAAACCGAACGTCCTCTTTTATGTTCCGACTGTACTAGAATCTAATCGCATTGGAGTAGACCAAGGCAAAAAGGATCTACAGTATTTGAAGATAGATTCGCGCCTTGTTTTATTGAAGCGTTGATTGCCATGGAGACGTTTCAAGTAGAACCGTTATCTATGGAAGCATTATGCAGTTATTATCTTCTTTATAATTTGACTGGTAAACATTTTAAGAAGTTATTTTGGAAATTGTTTATTCCGTATAAACACGATAAAAAGTAACTTATGATAAAAGGCGTTGCCAAGCTCAGCATCTTTCCTTAGCAGTTTTTTCCGTGGTTAAGCGTCATTCTAGACTAACTAACGGGTAATAAATGCATGCTTTTCGTGCTGTTTGGCAAGTTGACACCGTTACTTGAACGTGGTAGTTAATTTTTCCTTAAAATGGGCTGCAGCTATATAGGCGCAACTTCAAACTGAGCTATTTCGTCTGATTGTGATGCTCCATTAATTAATGTAAAGTACGCATTATCTGCGTAAGGTCAAGTTAATAAGTCGTTTTTATCTGCAGATGCATGCGGCCAGTGTGCGACATTCTTTCCCTAGGTGTTTGTCCTTCTTAAATTCCAGTACCGGACACGAACACTGTCCCTAGAATGAATTGGATATGGGGGTTTAGTGCGCAAGGGTCATAAGAGGAAGGGATGACTCCGTTTCCATAGGAACGGAACCACATATACAGTATAGTACACGTGGTAATCAATACGACATACACCGTTCTTCTAAAGAACCATTATCACAAATGCTAATATTCAACCATAAGAATAATAGTACTGTATCATAGTCTAATAGAAAATAAAATAATGGGACTATTGTAATAGGATTAAGGCTAGATATTAATAAGACTACACTGTAACGAGAATAAATGAAAAAAATAATGGGAATTGAGATCCAATTATCTACATGTAAGAGCTTTTTTTTCTCGTGATTCTTCATCTGACAAAGCTCTTTCCCATACAATGATAGCGGAATATATTGAACTCGACTTTGAGAGGCCTCCTCCTTAAAATATGCCGACGGGAAACATGTATGGAACATTATATTTTCCTCTAAAAGGAAACAATGACATATAGTCTTAATTCTTATTAGATGATAATTCCATTAAAACGGAAACTCGTATAAATGGAAATTTTTACTTTGTTCTTTACCGCATTAGTCGTTATATCTTTCAACCTTCGTAGATCGAAACAATCAAATACTCGGAGAACAAAACAAATTAATGTTGTCAAGCTGATATACTTTGGCGTATTTTGACACTTTCGAAGCGCGTTGCCAGTTATTTTCCGAAGTAAAATTCAGCGTATATGTATAATACTTTCGTTGACGAAACATACGCGCCCGTTAATTGAATTCGACGTTCGCTTCATGCAGGTAAATGAACGAAGGGCGCTTTCAAATTTGACTCTTGTTTTCGTTTCCACCAATGAACCGTCCAGCGACATAGAAGTTGATTGGTTGAATAATTGCGCACGTCGCCGACCTTTTCTCGTTCGACTTCGGCCAAATCGCATTTGTTGCTGTGGAAACGACGAAGTTGTCACCAAATAGTTGATTTACGAGCGACTCGCACCCGTCGCTTCCCAGACCCCCTAGCAAGGTTGATGTCACGCGTCCGCGTCAACATACATGTAGGGAGGGTTAAATGGTGCCTGCTTAAAAAAAACGCGCGCCTTCGTAAACGGATATGGCCGAAATAGCCATCTCCAATTTTTGAAACACGGCCCTTTTAATTGCGTTTTATGACGCTATTTGCTAAGATGCGCTTTCATCGGAAAAGGATATCGTCCGTGACGTCTCTACAACGCGTATTTCAAGAAAGTAGCAATTTGCAGTCATGTCTTGGGCGCGCGCCCTAATTGCTCGGGCTAATTGCGCGAGAGTTTACTTCCTCCGGGTCTAATTACTCCAATACATCAAACGCGTGTCAAGGAGGATGGGGTCATATTTGCGATGTCCAGTGTACTGCATCTCTTCCTTGGGTAGTGATTTTAAAGAATCGTCGGGTATATAACTTAATTTTGGCGTTTTCCATTAGCTTTACTTTAATAATATCAAGCAAGAAACATGGTGAACGTACGAACGCCATCAAAGACCCGCATTCTTTCATCTGGCATTTCGCAAAAGCAACCGACAGATTGAGGTAACCCCTGTCTGAATTTTGTAAAACTGCGCGTAAATCTCCAATTTGGTGCGAACTAAGCATGTGCCGTCCGGGTTCGAAAATCTGCAGGTGCGAATTAGTGCGAACCTTAAATCGCGTGTCTGCGTACAGCTTGAGTGACAATAGCGGTACTCTGGAATTGACGTAGATGTAAACGTAAGCGTAAATGTAGATGACACGCTGACAAAAGCGTGAGTTCGATTTGTTAGATGTTGGCATCCTGTACGTTTGCGTTTTTTGTTCTTCAAAGATCTGGAGTAAGTTATTAAATTATCAAATACAAGTTATCAATTAAAATATAATTAACTTTTTCATTCACACAATCATGCATGATTGTAATTACGGCTAAATACTGACAGAGGATACCGCATCCTTTATCCCTCCAGTATATCCTATCACTCTTATCGAAGCTGTTGTTCATGATTTGCAGATAGCAATCACACCCAATTGTGCTTGAAAATCTATTAAAACATATAAATGATCCGTATGATAAAACATACTTACATTTTTGAAGATGCCGAATGCAGCCTTCACTCGGCTCCCCGTACATGGCTCAGCCAATCAGAATGAAGGATTTTTTAAAATTTTCACGCAACAATTTACGGGGCGCAAACTACCGTAAACCATATACACTCTTTATCGTTGTATCTACGGTGATCTACAGCTACCTTCGTAAAATATCTGAGTACCGCTTTTATTTATGCAATGTATAGTTTTAATACATTGTAGATAACTTGCACAGAACGTCACGCAGCTCGTGGGCGTGGCTAATGTGGCTCTGAATACACTGTGGGCGTGTTGTGGGGTACTTTATGACACGAATGTGCCTGCACGTGCAACTTAGCTATAGCAAGGGCAACCATTTTTTCCACACTTATTAAAATATTAAGTACCCCACAATGTCTGATCTAGGCGGAGAGAGCACGCGTCGTCTGCTTGTAAAAGCTATATATCTATGGAATTTTCAAAAGTGTTTTTCATGGTAGTCATATTCAAAAAGTCCCGCGCACGCACGCATACATGTAGGCTACAGTATGTAGCTCAATTTTAATTTTGAGCTACATATATCATGTAAATAAGCTCTAGTACATTGTAGTACTGAAAATAGGAATGCGGTCTTGAAATTCCAAATGTGCTCAGATATCCTAGATTTACAGGCTTGCATAGGCTAATACATTGAATGCTTATTGCAGGCGTTTACCACTCTGCGTACAACTACAAGGTGAGGCATAAGTCTGTTTTCGGATCAAACAAACAAAAATACTATAAAATTTATGGACTGAACGTGATGAGATGGAATCGAAATGTAATTATAGTGCTACATATGAGTAAGAACACACAGAATACTTATTGCAGGCGCAACAAGACTTTACCGACTTATGCCTCGCCTTGTAGTTGTACGCAGAGTGGTAAGCGCCTGCAATAAGCATTCAACGTATTCTTACCCTATAATAGGAAAAATTAACCAGCTTTACTTTATCTGCATTGTGCCTATTGGGTAAGAACAGAATGCTTATTGCAGGCGCTTACCACTCGGCGTACACTAACGCCATCAAGCGGGATAGGAATGTGGCAAGCGTTTTAAATGAGGGCGCACACAAAGAAAGCTAAGCCGAGCCAGGCTGAGCTTACAAGAAGCGTTGTTAAGCTTTCAAGAATGTTTTTAACATCTGTGTGCCACACAGAGTGGCACACAGATCACTATTGGTAAAAAGTGTAGCCATCGATTGTATGCCGCCTATGTACCGTAAAAACGTGTCCCGCACTCATGAGATGCTAATCCGCATGCATGTGGAAGGTTTTACGCGGAATGTTTCACCTAGCATAACGCATGCAGTGGCGCCACCAATCACGCTGATATCAGGGTTCATTGTGCGTTCCAGAGCTGGAAAAAAGAAGCTGAAAATTAACAAGCACGAAAGAAGCTGAAAGAAGCACGTCGAAAGTAAGCATTCTGTGTGTACCTACCCATAGAATGGAAAATCGATCTTTTTCTACTTCTAATTTGTTCGTCGTTTCTTTTTCCACGCTAGTATAGAAATAACCTTCTTATATATTATATTCAAATTGGTCGCAACTGCCTGTGCCATGTTTTTAAGTTGCTCCGAAACTGGCAAATTTCGTGCTATCGCCATGGATACTGCGGAGCAGGGCTCAGATGTCCCGTTTCCTTGACGACCGAAACAGCATGCGGGGTCTACCCTTAAAATAAAACGTATTTAATTCAGCTCGTATTTACCCAATTAAGTAGAGGGTCTGCGTTATTGCTTTGTTCGTGCAGACATATCCTATGGGTCCCGGTCGCAAAGCGCACTATCTGTGTACAAAGAAATGGAAACGTATACACGTACATCTCGCGTGGGAAAAGAAAGAGCTAGTCTCATAACCAAATCTTGAGGACTTGCATTATTCAAACATCATTTAAAACAAACGGTATGGTTTCCTCGGGGATTCAGACAACTAATCTTTCGTGTTTTAATGTCTCCTCCTGCACCAGTTATCATATATACTTAATGGATTTATTATGCGAGGAATTAATTATTAAAATCGATTTAACTTAAGATGTGCTTTGAATATGTCACACGCTGTTAGCCCCCCCACTTTTGGTTCCCATTTCGTTTACTAACCCTGTATTCCACGGAGCAATTTTTTTTTTAATTTAAGCCTCAAGTTCAACGCTTTGTTTTGTTTTCGGTGGGCTGAAGGACTAGTTTTTGTAATGCACGAATTTAGCGCTCGCACACGCGACTGAAAACTTGCTGAAAAGTAAGCTTTACTTAGGCTAGATCTTGCCTTGAACTTCTTGACAAAAAGTTTAACAGGTTATGTTTCATGTGGGTTCCTTTTTCTAATGGTGGAGCCAGGCTATATTTATTGGACTTGTTTTCATTTGATGTTGGGAAGTCAGGCTCCTTCACCGAGTAAATGTTAATCTCGCGCGCAATGCATGTTGAGTTAAATGTTGGTGGCATTTCATTATAATGTACTAATAACTGGTGTAAAGGGCGCTCCATTAGAAGGATATTTATAAAACACGCTTGGATTGTTTGTATTCCTACCTGTGCACGTACAGTATATACTGTAACTGACATGTGCAATGATATGCACAGCAGACCAGTTATAAAATTGTTGAAAGAGGCGAATCTTATTTTCTATAGTGAATTCGTGTTTGTGGCAATTTTAACATTTGCCAATGCGTATGATTTGCGATTGCTAACAACTAATTGCGATTAACTAACATAGTTGCAAGCCTGCTATATTAATCCATTGAGTTATTTTTATACATCCCTGTGGTTATTCTTCAAATTTCTCATTTAAGATATATTCCCTCGCAAAGCTGTTAAGTTTATTGCGTTAGAAACCTCATTTCATTAAAACAAAGGCTGTCTGTTCCATTAGGTTTTTTCCCTATGTTATAACAGCTCATTTCAATCTTCGGTGATTTTTTTTAATACCAAATTGTATAGTAGTTTTTTTTATCCAAGCTGAATCTAACTTTAGCTACAATAAAATCTTTTTACATAACACACAGCGCTATAGTTCTTGTATTGTTATAATAGCCAAAAGGCAGGCTGCTTGCAGATATCACTCATGCAAGAAGCTACCCGGGTACTCAATCGTACATTACGCTATATATCCTTTTTCTATACGTATTTTAAATTGCGGCACAAAGCCATCATCATTAGCCTAATTATGGCGCTCTAAGCATAATTTTTTCTTTCTAAAATGGAGCTTTTTAATCCCGGCAGAGTTGCCCATTGGCAGTTTTAAATTAATTAATACCACTAATTTCCTGCTTCCAAAGTCTTTTCATCTTTTAGCTCGATTAGGCGGCTTTGTATTCAAATACACCCCATTTGGTTAATCGAGTAATATTTTAATAAAATCACGCTACGCGAGTTTAACAACACGAGTATACATTTTTAAAACCCAAGTTTTCTAAAAAATAAAATTATGCGCTGCGACCGCAATGTAATGCGCGCGAAACAACTAAATATAAAATGTTATACCTGATTTTTATAAAAGTAGAGATGACAATAATCTAATTTGTAAGGTCTAATGAAAAATTAATTTACGAGCAAATGCCGCTGCCGTCATCAATTTAGATGATCGGGCTATTTTGGGATTCAAGATCTTGCTGTTGCCCTATACGAAGGCAATGACAAGACTTGTAATTAAGTTTGGACAATGTTACCCGAGCACACTTCTCTCATTCTCATTATCTGCTCGCGAATTTCTTAATTATTGATGAACTTGTCTTGCGCTAAGAAAATTATTATTAATTGTCTTTTATACCATGCCAGATCCAAGTTACTTTCGAAATCAGACATGGTACAGTGTAGTGGGAGGGCGTTTGCAGAAATGGGATGTAATAAATGTCGGAAAGTATGCTAAATACTGTATGTTCATTAGTCGTAAAATACTGCGTGATCAAGTATTGATTAAATAATGTACCTTATATCTAAAATGATATTTTTTTAAAATTGCAAATGTTATAAAAATATTTGTCGTAAATTTTTCAAATAAGATATTCTTTGTAAATATACTTGCATGCTAACTATATTTACAGCGTATTTGTAAACAGGTGTTTACGTCTATGATTAGTTTTAAATTATAATTAAATTAATCAAATATTCAAGCAATGAAACTGCCTCGTTATTTCCAATCTAAGAGAAAGTATTCAAAGAAAGATAGATAGGATAGTTCCAAACCTAAAACTATTAACCATGTTCTTCAGCCCTAATGCAAGTATACAGGTAATGTGCGTGTATGTCTAACATTTAAGACTGTGTATTGCGGGTCTATATTGTATAGATGTAGCTGGAAGCAATATGATTAGCGAATCTTTTAAGTACACGCTAGAGAAAAATGCCACAATCAAGGAACCTTACAAGCCTTCTTAATTAAGATTTAAATGCCAAAGGGAACTTGGGACAGCAGATTTGTCCATTACAATAGGCTCGTTGTATAGAGTATAGTTGGATAACTACAGTCTTTTACGTTATATTACATGTTAAGTATATAGTTAATATGCTATGTTACTATAACTTGGAATTGCCGAATTGGTCATGCATCCTTCTTTCGCTGATATGAGCAAAAGTGTTAACAAAAATGGCTGAGATCACTGTATTACGGTGTTCTTCATATATACAAACCCGCAGTGCTAAAAAATGTATACACAATTTCATTTTAAGGAAGGAATTTAATTTAGATATACTGTACATGTACATGTATATTCTTTTTGATTTTGCTCCTTTTATTTTAAACGCAGATTTGTAACAATCCTATAGGAGTAGTTGCTCTTATTTTCATCCGAATATACACGTGCCCGCTTTTTAATTCAAACTTAACCGTATACGTGCTTTCAGTTTTTCAATAGGAGAAGACACGTGACATCCTGTTTTAGATGCCATCACTTTTTTACCGTTTTATTGAAAGACGTTTGTATTTTTTGTCTACATGTATTGACAGTGATGTCGAAAGAACTGGGAAATTGAAAAATTTCACGATGGAAGTGGGTAGGCGCTATTGAAAAATGTCGGATGTTGTAGGGCTACATTAATTGAAATAAGATAAACAAGTACCCGGAGAACCTGCATCTTTCCCCACATTTTGGCGACATATAGCTCTTGAATTTTGTCGTCTTCAACTTTATTACCTCCATCGCCTACGTCACACTGCCATCGGTTGAAATTAGACTCGTGTTGAAAATTTGATGGCCTGGAATAAGAAAATGACCTTTAGCTAATATAAAGCCGGCTATAAATCCAAAAAGCCTTAAAGTGTTTACAACTGGCGCTATAATATCATGCGAGTGACGCAATCGCAACTCCCTGGATGATGTAAAGCTCATAAAAGAAGTCCGAATGGTGCGAGGCATTGGAGGTGGCCGAGTATAAAACAAACGAAAGCCGAGTTATTTGGGGAGATGAAACTCTCCCTTTCAGTTTATGTAATGCAAAATGATATTCCTGTACGATGCTATAAATTTATATTTTGCATGTTCCCCCCTGTTTTCTCCATATTGAAATTCTGATGCCGCGCGTATTGTGCAGTACGAAGAAGTCATAAAACCATAAATTAGCATCGGGAAATAGTTTTGGAATGACCCTCGCGCGCGTTCTGAACAGTTAATTAAGATAGCGGTAAAGTTCAATGAAACCCGTCAATAGAACCAACCCATTTCATTAATGTAATTGAAATTTTGGGGCCATATCTCATAAATATCGCCTCGCGTTTATTTATAAAACAATTTTCTATTTGAAATACACATACTGTATAGTGCACCACCAAATGGCTCACGTTGAATCCGAACAGCATTGAACCATGCAGTTCAGTCGCCAATAATGCAATCCTCCGAAGTTGCAAGCACGCTTCAGCGAATTGGTTCCCTTTACATTTTGCGTGCAGTTATTGAAATTAAAGGGTTTTCAATTAGTCGGGATTCTGTTGCTGGTAAAATTGGCTTATTTGTTCGGTCGTACACGTCTGATGTAGTTTCGTGATTTTTTGGAGAATGAACTGATTTCATATTTTAAATGTTTGTCAGTGTGTTTCCCAAAAACATGTGCTGTTTGTGTATATTTTTTTTAGAAAGTATCAATTGACAAACATTCAAAGACTAAATCAGTTCATTTCTCAGAAATGTTACGAACTGTTGCCTTGTACGTATTGGAGTTAACCTATCCAGTTTCAACTTAATATGTTAACATGCAAGAAGTTGAGCTCGCTGTTTTATTTATTAGAACTATTTTGAAAATAACATTTGCTATTTTTGGAAAATGCCGATTTTTCATGATGTAGCCTACACTGTAAATAAGATGTGACGATCAAATATTCAGTTCATACACGTACAACCGTGCGAAATCATAATGGTCCTTTGCGTTGTGTGAAGCAGGCTGACTCTAACACCTAGCGGTCATGTACGCCTGCAGTTTGGAAATGCTTATGTACACCGCTACAAATACATGAAATATCTGAAAAAATAAATTAAAAATTGTAATCAGAATTATTTCAATGAGACTACTTAGTGACGAAGCCGCGAAAGGGTTCGAAGTCAAATGTTTTTCGAAATTTTTCGTTTGGTTGCTACCATAAAGCAAAAGTTAATTTACGAACTGTACTACTGTATACATATTATGTATTTTGAGAATTTATACATACGGTACATGTATAATGTCCACGTTTTTCCCCTTTTATAATTTTACCATAGAAATAGCGCTCAGAACCATTGGAAGGTCGTGCGAGGCGCTTTACTTTCGTGGCATACAGTATATACATTGTATTCGATCTGAAATTTGAGATGATCGAATCATTTCTCTTTTGAATTAATGAGATTTTCTTTTTTTTTTTTCAGTGGATCTCTATTTGCCTTCATGTTTGGTAAAAGATTCCCTACTTTATCTTGCTACCGGAGCCATCCCTTGGGCCTGCGTGACAACGTATAGGGACGGTCTAAGAGTGAAGCCTCCCCCGTCCTAATCGACAGCATGGCGCTGCAATGGGAGAAGCTTTCACCATCCGAGTTTGAGTGTTTACAAGATTGCGCCCAATGTGAGTACTACTCTTCTAGAATTTACATTTCATTAGATTAATTAAGTTTGGAAGAAAAGCTTATCCGAGCTAATTATAATCTCCGAAATACTCGAGCATTTGAATAACTTACATCTACAGTACGTGACCAGCACACGGTCAAACATTGGCTATACTGTACGTTCCTAATGATTATCATAATCGATGTACTCATCTCTGAAATGAAACCGTGCCTACTTTGCTGCTAATTATCCGATAACAGGTTGCTTTCCCCAGTGAGGGCAGTTCTCATTTGCTCAAGTAAGCAACTGAAAAGCCGACGTAGAACGCGAATGGTTTTGTACATTGGCCTCCGACTTCGACTGCAGTGACAGTTTAACATTTATTATTAAATAATAATGTTAAACATTTATTTGAAAATATACTTGAAGCTCATTTTAAAATACACGTTGCAATGTGCTATTAAAATGCATTGACGAGAAGGCATGTATTACATGTGTTAGTTTGGATGTTCACTGCTTTTAGATAGTGTGACATTAGAAATGAAGGCTGCTAATGTTTGAATACGACCGCTGTGTGCCTTTCTTTGTTTAGCGTCACAATGTACAGAAGTGTATGCAGCCAACCAGCAGCTAATCGCAGATGATAGGTACAGTAGGTGATAAGTAAGTGAAATGGTGTCATATTTTTTCATATGACAAATACAAAATTCTGATTGTTTTTATTTGCTAAATTTCATAAAATCCCATCTTAAAAACTAATTGCAGCTTAAATATATAGCCAAATTCCCACTATATCGCAGTGGTCCATTATAACATTGAGAACTACGACGAAAAAAAAAAATAAGTCGAATATTTATAGTATTTTGTAGATAACAATATGGAAATACTAGAAATTTGGAATGCTATCGATTTTAATTTTACACTCGTCAATTTTAACTTCATTAGTGATGATCATTAACGTTTTTTTAAATTGAAATATTTTGTTTAATAATTAGATAATTGACAATTCTTATTTATTTACAGTATACCTTATATTAGTTTATATGAAATAATTATCGAAAACATGATCGAAAAAATTACCATAGAGAGTGAAGCACTAGGAGCCCCTTTAGGCGAAACGTCGCTAAATTGTATTACAATTACTAGGCTGTGAAAATGGAAATCTCGCCTTCCTGTTCTATCTAACACATGTAGGCTTACTTGGCAAGCGAATGAAGGTGCTTCGTGCATTCCAATTTTAAGATTCATCTTATATACTGTCAGCATTTAGAAAATTCAGCAAATGAGTAATCCCAATTGATGCCCGGATACCTGCAAAGGAACTTTTTGTGCGGCTTTAATATTTGTGCCAACCCATTTGTGACACCATTTTGACTTTAATGACCACAGAGAACATGAAAGGCAATGGTTCGAATCTAGATGAAAATGTCCCGTGTTATTTAGTGGCTATCGTAAATATTTTATGAACTTTCGCTCCATCTTGGAGTTTCGAGGTGCGAGCTATAGGACTTTGCTGCCGTCCCTCGCGTGAATTGAGTAGCGCTAGTTTTGGATTTGAGACACTTGAAACTGTGCTCAACATGTCAGTTTTCGTGTGTTCTATGAAGACAAAGGTGGATGGGGTGTTTCGGTTGAATACTGAAAATATGGGCATTTCTCTAAAGATGGTTTTAGTCGGGCCTCTCGCAGTTTCGCCTTTGCGATTCGTTTTCTGTTCACGTTTTTCTGCCAGATTATGCAAATTGCTGGATGCTTATGTTTGTATACGAACCCCATCTTCGAATTTCGTTCTCTTTGTTCAAGGGTAAACTAGCTCATGCATTGCAAAATGACTGATCTGCATATATTCATGAATTGACAAACCTAAAACGATGTTCAACTACTGGAAATATTATGCGATTATAGGAGTACGAGGGGGAAGAATTTCCATTAATTTTTTTTTTAATTTCGTTTACCATCTATTTAAATTGGATTAGCTCTAGCTCTGCTCGAGTCCTCGTACGGTCCTCTATATATTATTCGAGTCTGCTAACTGTTATTATCCTTAGAAAAATACGGATAAAATAGTGTCCGCATTTGCGTGTAATAAAGATGTTTACAATAGTTGAATTGATTAAAATCTAAGGGGACTCAGCCCCTTCTGGCATGTTGGTCATTAATGTTGTTAACTTTGTGTGGTTAGGTTAACTGTTTTAACTAATAATTTTAGCTAATACTTCCGTTAAAATCCGTGTTTTCAGCCACTTTTTTCTAACTACTGTATATAATTCATAGTGCCATAGAAGAATTTTATTTTCAAATGTAAGCAAATGTTCGTTTTTATTCCTATTATTTCCGGTTTCTTCGAGAAATTTCTTCTAAGTCTATTGAAAAATAAAGGAGCTAAAATCACCGTTTGAAAGGTCCACTTCATAAATTGGAACTATGCCGTGGAGAATTGAAGTAGTTATTTTTTTTCCAAATGCAAGTAATATTAGATACAGTATACGTAATTACAGGAAAAGACTACAGTTGAAAGAGATTAATGGCATTACTATACGAACAGAAAGGAAAAAATTGCGCGAGAAGAATAAGAGTCTGATTGGGGAAAATAACCGATGAAAATAAAAATTAAGCTTTATTTACATGTACATGATATTCATGGCTTATGCTCTTGTAACATAAAAGGCAAACACGCTGAATACATGAGCTAATCACAAATCTTCTAAATTAGAAATCATGCTCCAGATCTACCGGTGGAAAAAATAAACCCTCTGCACAGTATACGAAATGCCAGTATGGACACTCCGTATCGGCACCTTTCATGTTCCCCTGTTCCGAAAATACGACTGCAGCGCAAGAATTGATACGGCGGCTGGACTTTATTTTGATAAAGTTCACTCGCTAGTCGGAACATCGGGACACAAGGAATGCACGAAGTGACCATACTTGTATTTCGTATGCTGTGCCGCTTGTCTATGCTTTTTAACCTGGTATACAATGTAGTATGTGTATTCGAAGAATTTGCTCTAATTTGTTTAGGGTGAAGCTCGAAGGCGTCCCCGAACTTTATTTGTGCACTTAAACGAACCATCATCAGATAACGTAAGGTTCACTCCGCAAGTTTAATTAGTTTTTGGAGATCTAATTATGCTCCAGGAAATAACTGTTGCATGATTATGCCTAGCTAGAAAAGAGATAAAACGTCAAAATTTGAGTTGATGTTAATTAGTTTTTCATCGATTTTCGGTTTTGAACGCCACGCGCCATTCTTGACGTATTTTTAAGGCCGTTGATGGTTATAAAAGAATTCGGAATACGCTAATTTAAAATGTATAATTGTATATATTATCGGGCTTCCTTGTGGCTCAATCACGTAATAATGTTTGTTGCAAAATGAGGAAGATGGGCCTTGTTCCTGTTTCAAATATGGTCGCAGAAGCTTCGAACCACCGCACGTTTAGTAAATTGATCGAACTTTTCATTATCTCTATCTGGCAATGATAATTCTAATAGATAATTAATATTAGATATCTCTACCAAAAGTATAACATTAAAAACCTTTTTAATTACTTAATACAAGATCATAATCGATGCAGTTTAACTTAAAATGCCAAATATAGAATTTTCTAAGAATGCATTATTTCCCAAGCGCTTTGCAATCCTAGGATCAAATTCTAAGCCTTAGCATTCTTTGATTAAACATAGGTTTCATATAAAATCATTCTCTCAAAGACATACGAGATGCCCTGCTGGAAGTTCATCTAATTTCACGTAATAAGCTATAGCAACCAACCATCAACCAGAAGCCAATCAATTTAATTTACTTATAATGCATTTTTATGTGAGATGGCGATCATGACGTCAACGAAGCTCGATTGTACAACATTTTCTTCAACAAAATCTTTGACATACAGCACGTTGGTCATCGAGGCCTTTTCCTATTCTAACTATTATCGTATAGACTTTTCCTACAAATATTTCAGCAAATGGAATATTTTTGAGCAACGACGCTATCCGTTACTCAACGAAAACAATTTATTAATATGTTGTCATTTTTTTAAAATGGTGAAAATTCCTCTTTTCCCCAACTTTTAATATCATATTCTGCTCGTGTATATTTTTTATTCATGCGATGGGCGGGTTGAAAGTCGTGAATTTTGGCACGCTGTCAACGTAAAATTCGGAGCAGAAATCCTAAAAAGCACATTCTTCGAGAAGACCTCTTGAATTCTAACCAAAAGCTGTTACTTGGCAGAAATGCAATATTTTTTCGAGCTATAGCTTTTGGGAAGAAGAGAAAATGGGAAACACGAGCCTCGGCCTAAGGGAAAAGTATAACGTTTTTATCCCTCTTAACATATTTCCAGGGCATTTTTTCCTCGCCATGCATGCAATGGGGCGAGGAGATGAGGTGCTACTCCCTGATGACAACGTTAATAAAACGCGATAAACGACGGAGGATCTAGCGCAAAAATGCTGAATGCGGAGTTTTGTGCGAGACAATGGTACTCTGCAAATGCGGGCGCAATTGACATTTAGAACATCGGGTGCAATTTTTGTCTCCGGCAGACGTCCAACGTATAAGGCGCATTTGCCTATACAACTCGAAATTGAGTTTCGCTTAGAATATTGCTAATGCATGGTATGACTCGTAGCGCATCAATATCGCATTTGCTGATTGAGTAAAACTCCCGCGATAATATGACTGTTGTTAACGGTAAATGTTTTAAATATAACTAGCTGTGCCCGGCCACGCGTTGCTGTGGCTAACCTTAGTCGCTTCCTTTCCCGATGAATTCTTAAATTTCCC